>JAECUM010017537.1:0-21886 GCA_016617855.1 Megalonaias nervosa | reverse complement strand
AAAAAATGATTCTCGGTCTTACACAGAAATGTATGTACTTAACACGTTAACATACGCTAGTAAATTAGTAAAATTAACATTGTGCGTTTTTCCTTATTGATTCCGAATTTATTTAAAAAGTTGGATTTTGGCCCAAAAATCGTTTACAATATCCATTTCGCCCGCCATGGTTACATACGTGACACGTATTAAACATATGATTATAGGTTGATAAATATATCCTTTTACAATATTCGAAATTAATCTGTGATGAATATAATTACTTTTGACAAAATGAAAATAATTTTGGGAACTATTATGTCATGAAAAATGAAAGCCATTATATTCGTAACAAGATTAATCGGGAATTTCCATATATTCCTTATTGATGGAAACTACATATGTACCGATACAGTGAAAAAAGGCATGTATACCACAGGAAATAGTACCGAGATAAACCGGAATACGGGTAATACCAGGCACATCTAGTTCAGAAACTAATGTTATGTCTCTATGGTCATAGACTAAGCAAGAGAAAGAAGCAAAATCAACAAGTTTAGTGAAACGTAACAAATAATTTAATTATCTATGTTAAAAAATGAAATTTTAAGAGTAACCTACAATATTATGAATTAAATAGCAAATAATCCCAAAATAGTATACACAAGTTCAAAGGAATCTAGTGTTCCAAATGAATTCCAGGTCCTCGAATAAGCTGATGCGCCAACAGCCTTCAGAATCATGTATCACAAAGGCATTGTTTAGAACCCCTTCAAATAAATGCCTAATAATTCCTGGATGCTATTTTAGTCCAATGAGCACTTTGTAATTATAATGAATAATAAAAATAAATGTTTCCTCTCAACTTGTATCTAAATACAATATTTGTTACCGATATCTTTATTATATTTTCATTTAAAATATAGCGATTTTTTTAAAGAAATTTGGGTCAATGACAATATTATTAATGATTGGTAATTCTAGCACAATAGAGAGTCCGCCTCGATGCGGGAGGTCGCGGGTTCGAACCCCGACCGAGTCATCCCAAAGACTTACAAACATTGTACTGCAGCTGCCTCGCTTGGTACTCATCATTAAGATGTTAGTGTTAGGACTTGACGGCCTAGTGTCAGAATAATGTGACTGAGTGGGACATGATATTACATGTCTGCGGCATGATGCCCCTGTGCTAGACATCGCCATAAACTGTCACACCGCAGACATTGTAGCGATATTACTGAAAATTTGTTAAAGCTACGTCAAAAATCCAAAACACACACTCTAAAACAACAGAACGCACTTTAAAGCTGAGGTCACGTTGCATGTGTAGTGTTTATGCATAATACGTTGTAAAATTACCATTCATTAATCAAGGCTGATTGCCAAAGTCATGTCAACAACTAATTCGGTCAAAGTACGCCACGTATTAGTTTGAATGGAGGTCAGGAAAACATCACGTGATCCTAAAATTACGTTTGTGCTGTAGAGATAATATGTACGCCCTAGTTGTTGATTGGCTCAATAATTAGAGAAGATCAGAACATTGATGCTAAGTATTTCACAGTAATATCATTTAAATCTTCGAGAATCCTTTTGGTTGTTCAGATTATGTTTATTTGATATGTTTATTTGACTACAAGAGATCTAAAGCACCGAATTTTCATTCTTCAGTTCATAACCAACTACGTGTGAATGTGTATGTATGTATGTGTGTGTGTGTGTGTGTGAGAGAGAGAGAGAGACAGAGAGACAGACAGACAGACAGAGAGAAGGAGGAAATTGTGATTTATTTATAGTTTGTTTGTTGAATTAGCAGAGTGGAAAAAATATTTATTTTAACACAAACAGTACATGTCGGATTATGTGAAATTATTCAAGGACTGCAACACGCGTTACAAAATTCAGTCACTTCGCGGAGTCTGTCTTAAAATCAGAAGAGAGCTACCTGTGACGTCACATTCCCTATATAGGTGAACTAGCGTCTGTGCGCAGTGAATCGATGCGACATTGTTTTTTTTAAACATGACGGAAATTAAGAAGACAATGAACTGGGGTGCACCGGCCGTGGAGACGAGAAGCGATGGCATAGCAGTGGCTACTAAAGTCAACCCAGGTTTACTTCTAGAAGAGGTTGATTTCAATTGGGATTTAGTGGATTTTCTCTCTTCCTCGCAAGAATTTGTTCTGGTACCAGCACCGTCGCCACCTTCTCCTTCTTTATCACACATCGAGGATTTTAAACAGAGACAGACAGAAGGATTGGAGAAATTTCTACAAAAGAAGAAAGAGGCAGAACAAGCTTTTCTCCTTGAACAGCAACAGCAACAGCGAGAAGAAGAAGCAAGAAGGAAACGACAGGAATAAGAAGAAACAGAGAAGAAACAGGGTCTAGGAGAGAAGGAGAACAGTGAAAGTTAAACGGTAATGGTACTCTTGGACATTTTGGCAGAGTTGAGCAGCCTGAAACAAATGTATCAGACTTCTTTATTACGACCCAAGAGAAAAAGACCTTCCCGAGTCAAGCAGTCCAACCCTGTTAACACGCCTGAGATAGCAGCCCTAGTGATTTCTACTAAATCATTGACAGGATCAGGTCCAGAAGTTGGCCGTGGTTGTGGCAAAGGCTTAAGGCAGTTAACGATGATTGCTTCTCGTTCCTGAGCTTGTTTTTTTAAAACAAAAAAGCACCCAACAGTCCTTTTCAGGGCCACCCATTTCTTTAGAAAAGAGATATTATTCATTTTGCCTCAGTCAATTAAAACTCTCAAAATTCCTTTTCAAACCTGTGATGTACGTGTGTGAGTGCGTGAGTGTAGGCCCTTATTCTAAAAAATCAAAACCAGGAGACACTTACGTTTGTCTGTCTGGTCTAGTCTGGTACAAAGTTTACAATCCAATTCACAACACAACACAAGACTTTAAAAAAGTTCATAGACTTCTTCTGTGTCTTTTTTTTTTTTCTTTCACTCTCTCTGTTTTCTTAATTTCTTCACTTTCACAGGTTTTTTTTTTCCTCTTCTTCCTCACTTTTTTCTCGTCTTCTTTTCTTCTCTTTTTGAACGTGTCGGGGTTCTTCCTTTGCCGAGGGCACCTCTTCTTCTTCCTCCTCCTGCTCCTGTTGTTTCTTAAGGCAGTCTGAAGACCAATGTCCGCTCTCTTGACAATGATAACAGGTATCTTGACTTTTGTCTCTTTTCACACTGGTCTTGCTTTTATGACGGTCTGGATATTTTGTAGCCCAATGCCCTTTCTTCCGACAGATATAGGAAGTATCTTGACTTTTATCTCGAAAGGAGGGAGAGTAGTCCGTCGGCTCGTCTGAAGAAAACTTTCGTATGACACCTCGCGAAGCTCTGATCAGAAGTTCGATCTGTGTGGGTTCTTCCATCGTACTGGTCGTCTTGAGAGTGAAATGAATACTGGGAGGGAAGGCACTAGCCCTTTATATAACACCGACCCTGACATGAATATAAAGGTGTCCATGGAGTTTCAAATGTAGTCATTTGATATTGTACAGTCAAGATGAAACGATCGCATCATTTCGTGAAGAAAGGAGAAGAAAGTAAGAGGCAGAAGCGTGACTTGTCGCCTCGCACAGTAGCTGAAGTCTTGGCTCACATTCATGCCAGCGATCTTGAAGATGAGATGAGTGAGCCAGAATCCAGACCCAGAGATTCTACACCCAGCCAAACTCCGACATCACCACCAGTAAAACCTGAAAAGTACTACCACATTCGAGAAACGGACAAACGCTCCTCTATAAAATTTAGAACCACAGCCTACACGTAGACGGTGAAGTTTAGAGATTTCAAGTCAGACGTACCGTTGGAGAAAGCAGAGGGGTTCATCACCAACGTGTGGGATTCTTTGTTAACCACACTCAAACAGCAATGTGAAGCCAAAGAAGACGATCGCTTGAGACTTTCCAGTCATCACGACAGTTTGAAATCACCCGTTTGGATCGAGTTCAGCAGGCCGGCAGAATTGACACCTTCCAAAGTCATCGACAAGATTCAACACGTACAGAAATCCAACGACAAGTTTCATATCACCGATGGAAAAGCGACATTGTTCATGACACACGTTTCTATCCTAAGGAACCGGACAACGCAAAAAGGTGTTATTGGTGGACGACCTTCGCAGCATCAAGCGCAGCCACGTTCAAATTAACAACCCTCAAGACCAGATGTGTTTAGCCCCTGCCATTGTGGTGGGACGAACGTATGCCGACAAGAATGACACGGCAGAATGGAAAAGAGCCTGGAAAACTATTAAAAAATCTAGCCGAGCCAAACGACGAAGTGAAGCAGAACTCCTGTTACAACAGGTTGACCTGTCCAAAGACACACCCTGTGACATTCCTGAAATGCAAAACTTCCAAGACGTCTTGGCACCACGCTACACCTTGAAAGTGCACCCTCAAGAAGTGAGCGAGTCTCTGCTGTTTCGAGGCACAAATTTCAAAGACGGAAAATACATTCACGTCTATCATCACGATGAACATTTCGATGCCATTACCAGTATCACCGGATTCCTCGGATACAGTTATTACTGTCAGAAATGTGACTATGGCATTGACAATCGAGAGCAAGAGAAGGATTGTGGATCGAAATGTGAGGGATGTTTGGTCTCTAAACCCTGTCTGGACGAAGGACAAGAACTAGTCCATTGCTCTGCTTGTCAGCGCACTTTTGTCAGCTCTGCCTGTTACCAACAACATCTGAAAACGCAAGGTTCACAGCAGAAATGTGCTTGTCAGCTGCCGAGATTGTTCCCATCTTGTGGACAAGTGATACGTACCAATAATACCAAGCCGCACGTATGTTCAGGAAAGGAGCGATGTCACATTTGTCACCAAATCGTGGACTTGTAACACAAATGCTACATTCAAAAATACCATTCCAAACATGAAGAAGAAGATGAATAGATGAAGAAAGGGAATTTCATCTTTTGCGATTTCAAATGCGTGCAAGAGACCGGCATTCACATTTCTAATTTCTGCGTGGCTCACCGAGCGTGCGAGAAGTGCATCCAAGAGCCTTTCTTTACTGATTGCCCTCACTGCAGCAAGATTCCTGGAGGACGTGAAAAAATCTTTCGTGGACCGAACAAGCTGGCCGATTTTGCCCAATGGATCTTAGACTTCATCGACGAGACGTAGGGCCAAGAGGACATCGAACGTTACGTAGATTGTCATTGTTATGCCATAGTGATGGCTCACAATTTCTCGGGATACGATGGACAATTTCTTCTCAGATACTATACGGAACAAAGTACCGAACGTCCTAAAGTGACTTTGAACGGAGCCAAAATCATTTCCATGCAGGTGGGTCAAGTGCAGTTTAAAGATTCAGTGAGTTACTTGGCCATGCCTCTGAGTCAAATGCCTAAAACGTTTGGAATGACAAAAATAGTCAAACGCTATTTTCCGCACTTTTCAATACCGAAGCCAATCAACACGCCGTTCTACCCCATTTGTCCGAGGCTCACTACTACGACCCCGACAATATTCGCACCAAACAACGAGAAGCTTTCTACCTTTGGTATCAGACTCACGCCTCGGTCCCCTTCGACTTTCAGGAAGAAATGTTAAAGTATTGTCGTTCCGACGTGGACATTTTACGGGGTTGCTGTGGAAAATTTCGAAAACTGTTCATGGAGTACGGAGGGATAGACCCTTTGAAAGAAGCCTGCACCATTGCCAGAGAGTGTCCCTTAGTGTACCGCCAACGATTCATGCCCGAAAACACCCTGGCTGTCATAAGTCCTCAAACGACCAATTTTGTCAAACGCCAATACTCGGTCAAAGCACAACGCTGGTTACATTACTTGTGCGACAAGGACGACAAATAGATCCAACATGCTCGCAACGGAGGAGGCGAAAAGACTATCGGAACGTATTTGGTGGATGGCTGGGACTTAGAAAACCCTAAGATCTTGTACGAGTTTAAGGGGCAATAAAATCAGTTTTTACAAAGGACTATGGAAGACTTGTACCAGGCCACTTGTCATCGACGCTTGAAGTTAGAAGAGCAAGGATACCAAGTGGTGGAAATGTGGGAACATGAGTACGATCACCGTTTGAAAACCGATCCCGAATTTAAGCTCATCGTGGAAAGTTACAAGCTGGTGGACTCACTGAACCCACGGAACAGTTAGCACGGAGGACGGACGAATGCCACCTGTTTGCTGTACCAAGCCGACGAGGAGAAAGAAGAAGAAAACAAATACTTGGACGTGTGTTCGCTGTATCCTTACGTTTGCAAATACTGTCACTTTCCCACAGGGCACCTCCAATTGCTGACGGAACACATCGACCTGGAAAACATTCGACAATATGAAGGATTGATCAAATGTAAAGTCTTGCCTCCCAAGAGCTTGTACCATCCCGTTTTACATCACCATTGCCAAGGAAAACTAATGTTTCCCTTGTGCCGTACTTCTGCCGAAACGTGTTCACAAGACCGACCTTGTCAGCACACCCAGGAAGAACGCGCCTTGACAGGAACGTGGGTCAGCGTGGAATTGTTTAAAGCTCTGGAGTTGGGATACCGATTGTTAGAAGTGTACGAAATTTACCACTTTCCCAAGAGAGAAAAATACCACAAAGGTGACGAGACTCAGAAAGGCATTTTCGCAGACTACGTGGATGCCTTTTTAAAACTGAAACAAGAAGCCAGCGGCTATCCTTCCTGGTGCCACACTCCCGATGGCCAAAAGAAATTCAAAGAGAAATACTGGGAGCAGGAAGGCATCACTTTAGACCACTTGGAGAGAAACGAAGAAAGGCGATCGTTTGCCAGAGTGATGTTAAATTCTTTGTGGGGCAAAATGGCACAACGACCGTGTTTACCCAAGGCGGAGTATTTGACAGAACCTTCCCGCTACTTCCAGATGATTCACGACAAACCCAAATACATGAACACGTGGACGTCGTTCCTGAGGACTTGATCTTAGTCAATTACGAAGAAGAACTGCACTTTGTAGAAGCCGACGAATTTGGAAATGTCATCATTGCGGCCTACGTGCCAGTCCATGCTCGCTTAAAACTGTACGAAGCGTTACACCTGTTAGGACACGAACAGTTGCATCTACATCGATCGTCTGGGTCACTGTCACGCTGTCATCGAAGGAGACCGTTTAGGAGCCTGGACAGATGAGCACCCCAACGACAAGATTTTAAGTTTTGCTAGTGGCGGTCCCAGAAATTACGGCTACGAATACCGAGACCCCCAAGGAGAAGTGCACACCGAGTGTAAAGTGAAAGGATTGACTCTCAATTATCGCACCAGTCGATTGGTGAACTTTGGCGTCTTGAAAAAAGCCTTGCAGTCTGGACAGGATGAAAACTTTAAAGTGACCACCTACAAACCGCGCAAGATTGTACGTTTAACCACGCACCAAATCGTCAGTCGGCCTTTGGAAAAGTCTATCAAATCGTGTACCAGAAGCGAGTTCGGCTTCCCAACCACTTTACTTTACCTTGCGGTCACGTCGATATTGGCCAACATATAAAAAGCGACAATGTCCAAGACCAATAGTTCATTCTACCTATCAACACCAAGCGAAAAAGATGAATCCTTTCAAACAGCAAGTATCAATCGAGAGCAAACTCGAGAGCGATGCTGTGTCTTGCGATGGTAGGGTTGCCGTACGCTGTGACCTCAGCGATTCAGTACCACATCATGGAAATTTTGCTACGAGTACACCTACCATAGAAAGTGATGCTGTGCGTGTCAAACCTGTGCGTGTCAAAGCGATGCCGCTCGTCATCGTTCACCTTCTCACTTTACTGGTTTTCACGGTGAATGTCATCATTATGAAACCATGCGGCTACCACCCTACGGATGTCATCCAAAACTGAGCAAACTCTTGCTGATTTGACCATACCCTCATCGAAATGAACCTGTGAAAGACGAATATTCGTTCCCTGTGCGATTGCCTGAATACCGTGACTTTGAAAGTCGATTCCAAACCTTACGAGGAAAATGGCTAAAATATCTGGGAGGACCTACCCCGGAAGAATTAGCTAGAGCCGGATTTATCTACTTGGGCGAAGGGGATAAAGTCAAGTGCTTCAGTTGCGGTGTGTCACTTTATGAGTGGGAGAAGAAAGATTCTGCTTACCTGGATCATGCTGGATAGTCTCCGGATTGTCACTACCTACCTTTACTGGGACCTCGTCATTTAAGTGGCATACCATGTTGTTTAAAAACCAGCTTGGCTAGGAGTCAAACGTTGAACAATACCTAGACAAGTATTAAACTCCATTTAAAAATAATATTCAAAGATTACCAAACGAATTGCAAGAGAAGATCTACAAGGACATTTGGCAGGGACTTGTCAGAGCAAACTCTCAATGGGTGACTGAGGAACTTTTATGTCGAGAAATTCACAAGAGGAAATTGACAAAAGTCAACAAACAAGTCAGATTTCTCTGGATCAAGACTTTGTTCTTCAGATTATTCATGATGTGTAGACCATTTACATCAGAAGATTTTATTACAATTCTTGACCGTTTCCAGGAATGGCAGTGGCCAGAAATTACTCACTACATCCGTTACTTTCGTTCTAGGAGAAGTGTTTGACTGACATGGTCATGGATACTTTGCAGGAGAACATTCGTGGTTTTCCTGTAGAGTTGAGAGAACGCATTTACCGAGAGTTGGTGAACATTCAAGTGAAACGCAAAGAACAATTGCATCCGTTACGTCACCGATGTTTAAACCACTGGTACCTGAATGCCATAAAAGAATTGATTCTGATGAAAACGTTGCAATGGTCAGACATTCTTCGATTGCCCCTGCGCAAGAAGAATTGGTTTGTTAGTGATTCTTTTTACTACAAGGTAGACATAATGCAACGAATTCCAGAAGACGAGTTAGTGGATTACCAAAATCTTTTACACAATGTAAACTTACTTCAAGAGGACACTTCTGAATGGTGTTTGATGTGCAAGATACTGACTAAACAATTTTGATTCGCCACTGGAGTACTATCATCTCTGTGCAGAAAGTACACTTACTGCCTCCGACAAAAAGAGGTATAAAAGCGGACTGCCATTCCACGACCTTTATCATTCGTGATACAACAGATTCCGTGGAAGGAAATCAATGGCAATATTCAAACAGTGGAGGATTACCAACACCTATTACGACAACTGTGTCCATTGAATTGGGGTCGACGGTGGTGTGCGTCTTAGTGACTTGCTTTCTGGGAGTTCGTTTACGGGCCGATTCCTTGTGGACTCTTTACGAACAGTACATACGAGCCAAAGCATGAAAGTGGTCCCTTTAAATGTGCACGAAAAACTCATTCTGTTAAAAGCTTTGCGCTTTCATCTCGATACTTCTCGACCTCTACAGGAAAGAAAGATTCGTCAACTTTTAGGTACTGAAGATGTGTACGATGATGTGTGTGTAGTTTGTGACTTTCACCCTCACTGGAAAGATGTACGTGACTGGAAAATTTGGGGATTCGAGGCTTGGACAAATGAAATGGCACACTATGCCCAAGATTTGTCATCCTTAAAAATTAAAACGTTCAGTGAAGAAAGTAACTTTTAAACCTGTGTTAGTGACAGTGCCAGAAGAAGAAGAGGAACCGCTCCCTTTAGGACAGGACAGGAACGTCACTGACATCCCCGAAAGGTCATTCTGGGACAACACCTGTGTGACTGTGCCAAAGTGTGTAGAGACTCTAAGAACATTACACACTGTCCCTACGATACCACATCTTGATCACCAAAGATGTTGTACAAAGACTTGTGTATATTCCACTATGATCGTTTTGATGCGTCTTATATTCATCAACTTAACCATTTGTCTCTTGTGTATTTTTGTCTTTCGTGTCGTTCACATTTAGAGATGACAATAAACGTGACCTGAAAAAAGTATAAAAACTCTTGTCTTGTCTGTCTTCGTGTCAAAAGTGACATTCCTTACAGTACTATGGCTACCTCTAATGTCTCTGATCCCTCTTCCTCCACTTTCAAAGTCATCGACGAACACTTAGATCGTACCAGTTGGGAGGCCTTGTATCATCGCCATCCCTTTAACATGCTCATTGCCGGACCGAGCCGTTCAGGCAAAACCGAATTTGTCAAACGTTTGATCGAACATAAAACATCATTTGATCGATTCTCCACCTCAACGAATCGTGTGGTGTTACAAAGAGTGGCATTCGTCGTTCAGCCTTCTGCGAGAAAGTCAAGGCAATTCCATCGTCTTTGTGGAAGGCATTCCTGGCGAGGACGACGGAATCATTTCTGACCCTAGTCAAACCCATCTCGTCATCTTCGACGACATGTTAGGAGATGAAGAAGAAATTAAACTGTGTTTTACGAGCAAAGGGCATTATAGTAATGCCAGTGTCATTTACATCACTCAAAATTTGTTTCAACAAAGTAAAGCCCATTGCACCATTAGTCTCAATGCTCATTACGTGGTCTTGTTTAAAAGTCCTAGAGATAAATCGCAAGTGCAAGTCTTAGCCAAACAGTTAGGAACGCCGTGGCTGACTCATGCGTACGACGATGCCACTCAAACTCCACACGCTTATTTACTCGTGGATTTAAAACCCAGTACCCTCGATTATTTGCGATTTCGTACCCATCTGTTTCACCACTGGTGCCAAGACGGACGGCCTGTCGTGTACACGTCCCGTCGACTTAACAACAACAAAAAAATCTATATAATCCTCGGTCACTTTGGGTCTGTCTCATAACAGTGTCAACATGACGTCCCTTCAGTCTCATCTTCCCGTCAAAGTGAATCGTGCCTTGTACGGCATCAGTCGCGAAATAACTCCACAAATCTTTGTTCGTGTCTTAGAAGCCAGTCTCAGAGAAGTCTTACCATGGTTTACGGTGACAGCACGTCAATTACTGCAAGGCATCATTCACATTCCACATCAAACCAAAGGTTTTTTCACAGCAACAAAGTAGCCTTGACGCAACTGCCCGATCCTCGCATCGACACTCAAACCAAAAAGCAAATCACTTTGAAACCTGGAGGTAGCGGTTCTCTAGGAGGTGTCATCATTCGTTCCCTCTTAAATTGGGATCCCAATGCTCCGAATGTCCTACGCAAGAAAAAAGCCACTCCCCGCCGTACCCAGAAGAAAACGAAAAAGAGTAACGGTGTCAAGACCAGGTCACAGCCTAAGAAAAAGAAAAAGAAAAGTCCACAGAAAACAGCTTCTACCCGCAAGAGAGATACTGCTGCCAGGACGCAACCTTACATTCGCAAACCACGTCCTGCCACAACGGTGACTGCGTCTCCAATAGCCTTAGGTTCTTCCTCTTCTCCATTCCTGCTGATGCCTGCCAAACCCAATTTGACACGTGTCTTTCCTAATTTGATGAAACATTGGAAACCTGCGTCTCCAAAAGCTTCTCCTCTAGTGGTGACACCCTCTTCCTCTTTAGCGGCAGTGGCCGCTGCTCATAAAGTACCTTCTCCCAAAATCAAAGTCCAAGAGAGATCGGGTGTGTTAAAGAGTTTACTAGATTTGTCCAAGCAAGAACTGTCCCGATTGAGTCCGTTGCGGACCCTTCCACGACGTGTGATGCCTGGCATGAAAATGATACGACGAGCCGACAATGTGTGGCGACGCATTCCAGTATAAAAAAGACCTGAGGAAAACGATAGGGATTAGTGTTTTTGTGTTCCTGAACGCCCAAAGATATCCCCTCAAAGACGTGTACACCGTCACCATCGTCGTCCTTCTGTCCAAAAAGGAAAAGGAAAAGGAGTATCACGTCATCCGAAAAAAAGCTTAACCAAACATCCACGTCTGTCCCAGAAAAGACACACTCGTCCAAAGAAAAGGAGAAACTACGAAAGAGGAGGATTCTTTGGCGATTTTGGAAAATAAATTGTCACCTTTATGACAAAGCCATAGTCCAAAAGAAAAGGATAAAAGGCCGTGTGCCAAGTCATCGACGTTAGTGTATTTTTTGGTGTGTGCCCTGGAACCAACAAACACAGATGTCACCCACCAAAAGACATCCTTCTTCTACTTACAAAGGAGAGAAAAGGAAGGGACTGACTCCTCGTTTAGTTTAACATTGGGACATGTTGTCCGTCCTGTCCAAAGCAAGTCCACCCATGCGAGAAAAACTCAGTCAAACCGCCTCCAAAGATGTCATCAATACCGTAAGCGAATGTTGTCTGAATGTCTTGAAAGGCACGATACCTTTGTCTAAACATCAGAAAGAATGCTTCGCCAAATATCGACACGTTCTTCGCCAAATGGTCCAAAAGAAAATCCCCATTCGTCAAAAGAAAAAGATGTTGTTGCAACTCGGAGGAATTTTACCCCTGTTAGAACCCTTGCTGGAAACAATAGGAGGACCCATGCTGAAAGGAATATTGGGAACGATGGGAAGAATCCTGGGATGAAGATAAAAGGGTCAAGAAGATTAAAGGGACCTCTGAAATCAAAAGATCTCAGACGTGACCATTGAAATCCAATGGAAGGACGAAAACGGACTTTAGTACCTTACAAACGATGGATGGAATGCCATCGTTGGCAAGAACAACGGACATAGCATTTACCTCCCAATCCTCATTTAGCCGAGATGTCCCAGTTACAACACGAATTGCAATCGATGATGGATCGCAGCGATTTGTCAGAAACGGAAAAATCGCAAAGGTATGGTCAACTGTTGCAACTGCTGAAACTCTTTCACCAGAAAGCTTTAGACGAAACAGCTCTACCCACTCTGAAAGATTTTAAGACCCTGTTGAAAAGCCCACCACTACCCCACCACCACCACCACCAACCTCTGCGGTCAAGATAGATGCTGCCGCACGGATGCCTCAGGAAGAAGAGACACGAGAAGTCTTTCAAACACCGTCAGCAGCTCCCATCCCTAGTAATATCTAAGCGTCCTTGTTGACCCCTTCCCATACACCCCAACGAGAAGATCCTAAAGCTTGGGCTAAAAAGATGATGTCCACTCCTCCTTCGACAGAAGTCAAAAAGAAAGAAGGGAAACCAGAAGTGAAAAAAGAAAAGAAGACCAAAGTCATCCCATTACCACCACCACCACTACCCTCGACTTCTACTCCCGTGGCACATCGGACACTTAAAGCCGTTTCTAAACCACTTCAGAGTACCATCAGCGAAGAGTGGATCACTTACTAAAAAAATGGAGAAGGTGTTAGCCAGCATTTGCTACGATCCATCCCATCCTGCAGGTTACGGAGGAGTTCAGAAATTGTATCGTGCTGCCAAAACTCGACTGAAAAGTGTTCGTTTACTTCAAGTGCAACGATGGTTACAAGAACAAGCCACGTACACCTTACACTAACCCATTCGACGAACATCTTCCAGAAGTCGCACCCAATTGGAGGGCATCGATCATCAATGGCAAGCCGATTTAGCCGATGTCTCTCATTTGGCCACCTACAATCGTGGCTACAAAAATTTGTTTTGTGTCATCCACGTCTTTTCCAAATTTGCTTGGGTCGTGCCATTGACTTCCAAATCGAGCAGTGAGTTAGTGCGATCCCTCAAACTGGTGTTGAAACAAAGCGGGCGCCACCTTCTTCCATGGCAAACCGACAAATGCACCGAATTTCTGAACCAAGCTTTCCAAAAAGAATTAAAGAAACGTGACATTCATTTTTTTCACCACTGAGAATCCCGAAACCAAAGTTAGCATCGTGGAACGTTTTCAAAGCACCTTGAAAAACACATGTGGAAATATTTCGCGCATCAACACACCCTCAAGTACATCGACGTCATGCCACGCATAGTCCAATCGTACAACCAATCTTACCATCGGAGCATCGGACGTGCCGACCAGGAAGTGACTCCCGACAACGAAGTGACCGTCCTCGAGGGCGTGTTTGGCATGTCCCCGACAGTGATTGTCCCCAAGAAAGCTGAAGTGTTGGTAGCAGGAGATTGGGTGCGCATTGGCAAACTCAAACGAACTTTTGACAAAGGTTACTTACCCAACTGGACCACCGAATTGTTTCGTGTCACTGAACGTGTGCTTGGCCGTTATCCTCCCGCCTAAAGACATGAACGGGGAAGTGTTAAAAGGAACGTTCTACTTGCCCGAGTTACAACGTGGGACCAAAAAAGAAGATGACGTGTATGAGATCGAAAGCATTCTCGATCGAATAACCCGAAAAGTGCGAAAAGACGTGTCAAAGAAGTCAAAGTACGATGGAAAGGATATCCTCCCAGTTTTGACTCTTGGATCGACGCGTCGCAATTCATGGACTATAAAAAGAAGTGACCATCTTGCCCTTCAACACAGCCTCAGCTACCGCAGTGACCACTCCTTCCCCCAGTTCTTCTCTGCAAGATCTACAAAAGCAACCCTGGTCGATGTGGTGTGGAGTATGTGTGCCTAAAACATGAATCGTCTTTTTCTGCCAAATCTTTGTGGTGTATTGTGTCGTCGGTGCTTCCATTGCCAATTTGAGTTTTCAACAAGGAGACAAACAACTGTGGACCGTTTTACTCAGCAGTTGCATTGGTTACCTTCTTCCCAACCCGTCTCTGAAATGTTCCTCTAACGGGAACAACAACGGGAGTCTTGCGTCCAATGTCAGTCCCCCTTTCAACAGTCACCATAACAATCCTCTTTTAGACACTCCTCTGACTTCCAGCGACCCCTCGGACACTAGAACTCTCGAATTATGAACAACCAATTTTACTTAACGTTACCCAGTGACAGTTCCATGGAGGTGTTTTCCAATAACACCTTATGCTGTTACACGGCCAAATTACCACAGGCCATCCAATTGGATCACGAAGCCCATTGGAAAGTGGCTTTAGTGAAAATGATTCACCCTACACAAATCAAAAACATCATCGAAAATCAAAACACTTTTACGGTGTAAGTTCATGAGGAACAAGTGCTACAACACTTGGATGAACGCGCCAATGTAGGTGACTATGAAATCACAAGACCCCAAAACTAAACGGACAACTTATCGGTTGAAAATTTCCTCAGGCTATTATTTTAGTGCTCAACATTTGGTGAACACCATTGCTGACAGGTTCAATGGCATGTTTGGCAAAACATTGGAGCAAACCAGAAAAAGTGTCATGATCGAATACTATAAAATAGCTCGTCGCCTACTAATCAAATTTTCAGAGGAAAAAGTATTGGCCATTACATGTTGTCCTGAATTGTATGACATTTTGGGTGGAGACCCCAAGTTGATCAAGATTAAAAACGAAATACCAGCCGTTACCGGCAACTCGGATTGTGCGAAATATTTTAGATTCCCTGTAGAAATTAACCAACGACTGAATTTGATTTTTGTGTACTCCGATGTGGCGGAGTACAACGTGGTGGGACACACCTCCGTACCGTTACTGCGAGTCATTCCTTTCAAAGTGGATTCTGCCACAAACGCTGACGAGGAAGGTGGAAACACCTATCACGTTCACCGCGAATTTGTACATCCTCACTATTTTCCCGTCAGTAAGTCGTATTTCGACACTGTCAACATTACTATGAAAGGAGATCTAGGACAAAATATTTCATTCACCAAAGGGAAAATCACAGTGAAACTTCATTTTCGAAAACGATTTCTCTAACCTTTTGTCAGTCATGTATCCTGTGTACCAAGGAGTCGCTCGACAGTGAGGATATAGTTTGGGAGATATGCTGAAATCGGCCTTTCGTTCGGTGGCTCCCGTTTTGAAACCGATGGTGACATGGGGATTGCACACCTTGAAAGATGCTGCGTTGACGCTAGGTAAAGAATTTCTCCAAAATGTCATCATTGACAAACAAAATCCCAAAGAAGCTTTCTTGAGAGCAGACAAAAATGTCTTGCTTCAAACGGGCAAAGACATTTTGGGCCGACGAGAAACTCCTATAAATGCCCTGGGTGCTGCCGAGTCAAGCATTCCTGCTTCCCTGACGCCACAGCAAGGACAAGGCAGAAAAAGACTACGAAAACACCGCTTCAGTTCACACCCCTAGAGGTAGAAAGACTAAGAAAAGAAAAGCCGTCCGAGAGTTAGACGTTTTTGATTATTAAAAAACAGAGAGAAAGAAAGAATATGATGCACCGTGAGTCTTGCTCCTGTTCCAAGTCGGAACTAGATCTGTTTGCCATGCCACCCATCATGATGACGATGCAAGAATCCCAATGGGTCGAATTTCATCCCGTCTCCTCTTTGACGGATTCAGCTCCCGTCGAGTTTGAAATCAAAGGACAGCCCGAAGATTACATCGATCTGAATAGCAGTTGCTTGTATCTGAAACTCAAAGTGATCAAAACCGACAACACCAATCCGGGAGCCGATGCTAGAGTAGCTCCCGTCAACAATTTCATGCATTCCTTGTTCAGCGAAGTGGATTTGTACCTGAATAACAAACTGGTCAGCAGTAGCATGGATACTTACCCTTACCGAGCGTACCTGGAAAATCTCTTCACGTACGGAAAAGAGACCAAGAACACTCATCTGGATGCTTGCGTCGTATGGAAACCTGACACCTCAGGTGTGGACACGTTTAACGAAACAGCCCTGACAGCAGATGACAATCCTCACAATGTGGGCTTTAACGACTGTCGAAAGAAAATCCTGCAAGGCCGTAGTTTAGAACTGATGGATCGTTTGCATTTAGACATGTGGTTGCAAGAGAAGTATTTGCTCAACCGAGTGGATATTCGCCTGAGACTAAATCTCAGCAGTGTCGCTTTCTGTTTGATGGCTAATGCCAACGAGTACAAAACCATCATCCAAGAAGCCAGACTTTTTGTGCGACAAGTAGAAGTGTTTCCTAAAGTGGGAAACGACATCAGTCACACATTGAGCAGATCGACCGCCAAGTATCCGATACGACGCGGAGAAGTGAAAACGTTCACCAATGCTGCTGGACTCCGATCCAAGATCGAAGATCATCTGTTCCAAGGACAGCTACCCAAACGTTTAATCGTTGGCATCGTCAGTAATGCAGCCCTCAATGGAGCCCACTATTAAATTCCTTTCCAGTTTAAGCACTACAGTGTGTCCAAGATCGAAGTCAGTCGCGATGGCAAGACCTTGTGTACCAGACCCTTCGAACCTAACTTTGTCCAGAAGAATTACTTCAGATCGTACTTGTCCCTGTACGAAGCTACCGGGCAATTAGGAACCAATATATTGTAGGAGATTACACTTTGTGGGCCTTTGATTTCACTCCAGACCAAGGCAGCGATGATGGACATTTCCACCCTATAAAATCCAGTCAACTGCGTGTGGAACTTCAGTTTGTAGAAGCTCTCACGGAGACGGTCAACGTCATCTTGTATGCCGAATTCGATAATACCACAGAAATCAACAGTTTGAGAGAAGTCATTCTAGACTATTAGAAACTATGGAAGACTCTTACCCCTCTTTGAACGGTAGAGAATTTATGGAAATGGAATGGGAAGATACCGTGAAAGCAGAACCCCAAGACAAAGTCGAAGAGGACATAGTGGTGACGTCCAGATGACCAGAACAAGAACAACATTTAGTGTCCTGTTTTGCCAAACACCTGGCGGATAAAATTACGGAATTGACCAAGAAAGATTGCTATGGATGTCAAAACGATCATCACAGTCAAATTCAAAATGATAAATGGAAGATGATGAGCCAAGAAGAAAAATTGGACGAGTATCTGGACGATGCTTGGAGTCTCATCTCGGAAGAAGCAGTGTTGCATGAGTGGTATAAAGGCTTGCGTGATCATTCCTGCCCTCCATTGACTACTCTGGAGATCTATGGCATGGAGCTCTCTTAACCCAAAGTACGGAGACGAAGCAAAGAAACGATTAATTGACAGAGCTTTTCTATCAAAAAATCAGAATTGAATTGATGACTTATCATTACCTGCGAAAAAAACAAGAAAACAAAAAATGGATACTTGGGAACTTAATTACCTTTTTGACAACAGTTCGTACACTGCTTCTTGGAATCCTGTCGTGTGCGCTAAAGATGATCTACCTCATCGCAAACCTAAAGACCATCAAGCTTATATCATCAACACGGACGACAGTCATCTCCCATGAACCCACTGGGTAGCCGTTTACTTCACTAAAGAGGATTGTGTGGAATATTTTCATTCGTATGGATTACCCCTTTTGGTAGACGACATCATCGACTTTATGAGAAGAAATGCCCAGACGACATGATACAATAATGTGAAATTACAAGGCATAGATTCCATGGTGTGTGGACAATGAAGTACAGACTTCAGAAGCAGAGAGAACAGCAGCAGCAGCAACAACAGCAGCAGCAGGAACCAGATAGAGGTTTTGTTGACTGCCGTGTGGACACCAAAGAGTTCTCCTTCTCTTTCCGCAGAAGCAGGCCGTATCGTCTAGGAAAGCCTGCTGCTAGACGGGGACTCAATCTTAGACAGTAAAAAGATTGCCATCACTCCCCGTCAACAAAAACAGCCCTTTTCAGGGCTACCCCCAATACTCTCGAAAAGACATATTAATTAAATTGCCAAAACAAATCTGTGTGTTTATGTTTTAAAGAATAGAAGTGTGTCTATAAGCACTACGTTTCTTTTGTCGGTAAAAATCCACACTTCGTTTCTCTCTCTCTTGTCGAATAGTGCATGTCTGTGTTTGTAAGTAAAAATTGTTAATGTGAGTGTTTCTTTTAGGTCCGCGCTTGATGTGATGGTAAGTTTTGGTGCCAGGGGATGTTTACCTTCACGTCCGTGCTCCACGGATATAAAGCGGAGCGCTCGTCATTCTGGCTACCCACGTTAACTCGTCAACACTGAGCATGAGTAGCAGACTAACCAAACTTTTAGAACTTCAAATGCACCTGGAGTATGCCAGACGCCTCCTGGACGAGCTGGCCATTGAGGCCGTTGCAGATGCAGACTGGCTGAAAGAAGAGGAGGAAAAAAAGAAGAAAGAAGAAGAGAAGGAAAAGAAGAGAGAAATTTTGCCTCACCTCATGCTAAGACCTGTGTGTGAGGTCAAGCCATAGGTGAGGACACCAACGCCTCCACAGCCACCACTTCCACAACAAAGACTGCCACAGCCTCCGTCACCAGTACCACCAGTACCAAGAGTCGCTGTCCCCCAGACAGAAAACTGGGAGGAGGAGGCATTGGAGGAGTTGGAGAGACAGCTACAAAAGTGGGAGCCTCAGAGACCTCATCCCCGGGTGTGGCATAGAAGAAGAAGACAGAGGGAAAAAACAAGTGTTCACTATCCCACAAACAGAGGAGTGGGATAGTGAAGTCACTTAACCTCCCTCTGCACTCCCAGGAGAAAGATTGAACTGGGAGCAGAACTGGAGCAGACGTTGTGTCTGTGGGGCTAGACCTGGGAGGTGCCACCATTAGCCAGGTGCATCTGAAGTTGGAAAGGAAAAGCAGCCCTTCTCAGGGCTAACCAGATCTCTAGAAAAGAGAGACTATTCAAGTTGCCAATTTTTGTGAACGTATAGTAGTGTGACTATAAACACTCACTCATTTACTGACGTGTGTGTAAGTATGTGTGTGTGTGTGTGTGTGTGTGTGTGTGTTTTGCGTTCGCGTACGTTTGTATGGATACTAGAGTGTGTTTTTTCTTCTCTTCCCGTTTGTGTGGATAGCAGATATGGTGTTTTATGCGTTCGCGTTCGTTTGTGTGGATAGTATAGTGTGTGTTTTTCTTCTCTTTCCGTCTGTGTGGATAGTATATATGGTGTGTTTTATGCATTCGCGTACGTTTGTGTGGATAGTAGGTATGGTGTGTTTTTTCTTCTCTTCCCGTCTGTGTGGATAGTAGAGTGTGTGTTTATGCATTCGCGTACGTTTATGTGGATAGTAGGTATGGTGTGTTTTATGCGTTCGCGTCCATTTGTGTGGATAATAGGTATGATGTGTTTTTCTTCTCTTCCCGTCTGTGTGGATAGTATATATGGTGTGTTTTATGCATTCATGTTCGTTTGTGTGGATAGTAGGTATGGTGTGTTTTTCTTCTCTTCCCGTCTGTGTGGATAATAGAGTGTGTGTTTTATGCATTCGCGTCCGTTTATATGGATAGCAGATATGGTGTGTTTTATGCGTTCGCGTTCGTTGGTGTGGATAGTAGAGTGTGTTTTTTTTTCTTCTCTTCCCGTCTGTGTGGATAGTATATATGGTGTGTTTTATGCATTCGCGTTTGTTTGTGTGGATAGTAGGTATGGTGTGAAGTCAGTGTAAGGGATGTTTTCCTTCACGTCCGTGCTTGAAGTATATAAATCATAGCACTCGTCAGTCGCCATTCAATTCATTTACGCAGGGCCATACCATAAGCTCGATATCTCTGATAAGTCGCCATTCAACACTGAATATAAAAAAAATGACAAGTAACATGGAGAGGATGGTGGAGGAGATGCTAGTGAGAATGCAGTTTGTGGCTTATAGACCCCACAGACTAAGTATGGAGATTAACAGTTTCAAAAAAGGAAAGGACATCTTAAATGAGATGATAAAAATAGAAAAGGAAGAAAAGGAATATATAGAAGACAGAGGTTGAGAGAATGGAATGAAAAATTGAAAAGGAAGAAGAAAATGAAAAGAGGAAAAAAAAGAAAGAGGAGGAGGAGAATAAAAAAAAAAAGAAGGAGGAAAAGAATGAAAAAAGACAAAAAGTGTAGGACAAAAGATAAGAAGTTGGTGGAGGAAAAGAAGAAATTAGAAGAAGAAACCCAATGGCCCTTTTGAGGGCCACTTCATATGCCTCGAAAATATTTATTCTTTCTTGCCTATATATGTGTTGTATGTCTCTGTCTCTCTTGTGTTTGTCCCTATCTGGAGTAGCCGCGCGTATTTAAGTCAGCCACTTGCAACATTGTTGCAAGTGTCCAGTACCGTGACGTCATCCCACCTGTTCCATTCCTATTGTCCGTATACAGGCACAGGGTTTTGATTTTGTCCGTATAAATCTTGTCCGGATATTCCCCCGGGGGTGGGGTATCTGTAATGTTAATTTCCATTGTCTGTATATCGCCCCCCTTCACTACTATTGCTCTTCACTGCCTGCTTATTTACACCCATATAGCCCTAAAACGCAAGTGTTTCTCCCTACCTGACATTATGCAATACCTTACATCGTAAAAGAATCCACCTGACGGACCCATCAAATGGTTAACAACCCCAAACTCGTAAACAGGGTGATTATTATTATTATTAGTAGTAGTAGTAGTAGTAGTAGTAGTAGTAAACCCCTACTTATACAGGCACCCACCAAAAGTTAAAGACACCATAGAGATATATATAACACTAAATACGGAGGGATGGATGGACTGATGGAAAGGTAGATAAATCGATGGTTAGATGCGTGAGCGTGAGCTACATAGATAGAAAGATGCCGATTTTTAAATCGAATTGTATCTTTTCATAATAGGCAAGAGTGATAAATGTTTGACATTTATTCACTTTGTGTTCAAAATAGTCATCCAGCTCTTGAGTTATCTGCATTGCATTTCAAGGGAATTTTGTGGTCGTGAATTATAAAGTCAGTATTAAGTCTGCCCTCATTTTCATTGTTCATTTGTCACATATGTTGCACTATCATCTTCGCCTTAATTGTTCAGTCATTAACATGTCCTTTATAAGTGGTCTCCGGAAATTATATGTAGGTATACATCCATGAATATATTTAGGTAGATTGATAGGTAAATAGTTATTTAGGTATCTATGATATTTTAAGAGTTGTTTTCTCTTTCTCCCAAGTATGTCGTCATACTTTACGCCTCACAGTATGAACTGTACCGGAAGTTGTGGCTGTAACGACGAAAATTACTTCCCCATTTGCGGAAGTGATGGGCGGTCTTACTACAGTCCTTGTCATGCGGGATGTGAAGTCAAAGCATCAGTAATGGTATAAATAATAATAATAATAATAATAATAATAATAATAATAATAGCTTTATTATGATTGTTGAATATATATTTATATAT
>JAECUM010017536.1:0-111258 GCA_016617855.1 Megalonaias nervosa | reverse complement strand
TTTTTTTTTCATTTTTTTTTTTCATCGCACATATACCTGTTAATTCTTTCCCGTATATGTCTTTGAGGAAGCATTCTTCTCCAAGCATTGCATTGCATAAATATCTATTGTATTACCAACCTAATTCTACTCACCCGACCCCGTTATCTTGTCCATCAATTCATTCTAAAATACAAGTCTGCCCAGTGACAAGAAACTCATTTTATTATTAAATGTTGAACTTAATGTGAAATAACAGTAAAAAATAAACCACAGTCGATCAAACTTTCACTCAAATAAAGCATCTAGGACACACGCAAAAAGCACAACCAAACGATTTCGCGATCTCTCGCCGTATCCCCCTCCCAAACATAATGACCAAAAATGACAGTACTGCACATTGGTAATTTAAACAAACACCCAGTACCTCTTTAATTGACTCGGTTATGACTAACACAGCAAAAAAAAAAAAAAAAAAAAAAAATAACAAAGAAACCAACAAAAAAAAACTGTTTACGACTAAGGTGAAAATAACCGATTTAATGTTATTTCTTTATTGCCAACGAAATTTTTATTTACAGTACTTTCGCTTTCTTCAATTTCTCCTCTGGTATCGGCCATTTAACGGTGCGTGCCTGGCGTGTGTGCGGAGCATCATGGGAGGCCACGGTACTGGGTATTAAAGAGATCGGTTCTCTCTTTCTTTTCTTTATTTTTTAATAGCAATAAAATCAGACTGGAACTATACAGCTATGCACACGACAATAACACGTTGCTATAAATGAGAATGACACTTTAATCGTGTATACTGCATATTTCTACGTCTTCTGGCGCATTATGTGGCGTAAAATCGGTGGGGATCGCCCTTGGCGGTTCAATGTACATAGATAAATAGAGGAGTGGGGAAAAATAAATAGGATTTTAATACAGTTAAGAACGTTTAGCGGAGTCTAATAAAACTTTTTATATTTGACATACGGACGACATCGTCACTTCGTTGTTAAGTGTGTTGTATTTTTAGCTGCAATAGCCTTAGGCCGATAAATCAGCCCTTCACCCGTGATGATGTTGATTTTCGGGTAAGGGGCTGATATCATCTATTCATTAAAACCTGCAATTATCTGCATCCAATTTTGGCTGCACACATCGGTGTACATTTTATACACTTACAGGTATTTCTCGTGGCTGTGCAGCTACCGTCAGCTGTAGAGTTCTTCTGGTGACATGTACATTATATTTCCGGAGCATATCGTATGTTTGGTGACTTGTAAATCCACCTGGAATAGCACAACTATCTGTCCTGTGGCCATTTTGAATTTCGTGCTTGATATGGCTCTTACCAATTTCCGGTATGTGTCTAAAGTGTACGCAGGTTTGTTCCGGAAAGATTTGCATGCTGCAAAATTGCGCATTTTTATCAACAGGTCACATCAGACCCACATATCGTCCATCAGTATCAACACAGATTTGGGGGGATGATTTATCGGACTACAATAGCCTGTGTTTTGCTCCAATAACTCTGAAGCACTCTAAGTTCTGTTTACTCTTTAGAAGGTATAATTTGAATGTGAGCATTACTGTCATACTATAAATGTACAGCATTACAATCTACATTGTCAGAAAAAAGAAAATTGTCACACATTGCATGCTGTTGCTCCGTCGTAAGTATGCCACCTACAATACAGAAGCAGTATAAGGGTTATCACCGATACGACTTTTTCCTAGAAATAGAGAAGCCGTCAGATTGGATCGAACAATGAATTCCTAAACAAGTACCGAAGCGTATGCAAGCAACTGACTTTCATTCACTGGGTGTCCGGTTTGCACAGTGTTATGCCAGTATCGAGTTTTGAACTACAGAGTTTAAACACGCACTAAATGGCTGTAAATGTCACCGGTATGCGCGTCCATAGTATCCTTGTGTCATTGATTATTTGTCCGCGCCATTTCGACTAATGTTATTCTCATTTGGTGACATACTTTTTGTGAAGTCGATACACAGCTAGCTTTATGTGTGGAAAATAACCGTTCACTATTCGTGGTGTGTGATACCATTGCTTTGGCCTGATGATTTAAGTGTGCAGTCATACATTATGGTCATTTAGTGCCTAGGTAGTGGACTGAAGTGCCTTGCACAGATAGGTACACCAAGGGTAGCCGACCCAATAGAAAGCGTGACAGCTGTTTATTTGATCCAGCCTTAAGGTAAGTGCGTCGTTTTTATTGCGCTGTTTAAACAGGAAGATGACAGCACCGTCTTGTATTAACACTGTCATTTATAAAGATTCATAACTTTAAATTATTATAGTTATAAGTTAAACTTTACTTATCATATCCTTGAACAAATGAAAGATACAATTCAGTACAAGAGCATGACACTGAGTCGTGCTTAACATTAAATAACATATGAAAATTGTTTATTTAAGTTTTGTAAGCAATGAAAGATAACCTTATTCAGTTAGCTGGAATCAACAACTTCAAAGACAAGCATGATGCAGTTACATAATTGTAAGTGGAACGATAGTCACAAATCAAATTCGTGCTTGAATCACTGCCTTCCAAGAACTTGGAAAACTGTGTTCCGCGAAATTCATTTCTGATAGTATTCCACTCATATGTATGCAATCGACTTTATTTTTTTTATATAAAATAAACTGAGTGGTATATGTTGAAATGTATTTATTGAGAAAATTTGTACAAAAGCCCCGTCGAAAAGTGTTCACTTAAGGGGAAACTGCATGGGGTCTGCCTGACATGTTAATATTGTCATTAGGCCACGGTATTCATTATCTGCACGACCAGTAATCGACGATCAACCGTAAAGGTGAATCGGGCGTATGACAAACCTACGGCAGAACACTTCGAGCAAGTGAATGTTAACTTTTAATGAGACCTTTCTATATTATCTGTGTTCCTTTTAATGGTCATTTTATGTCATACTGCAGTTTATACAAGACACGTACACAAAGTTATCCTGGGGGCCCCGAGTGGCCGAGTGGTCTAAAGAGCTCACAGTTACGGATCACTGCCATCTCACCTCTCTCTGCGTGGGTTCGAGTCTCGGGCTCGGCCACTGTGGGTATGTGAGAAAGCTTGCCAGTAGCTTCTCGCGGGTCGGTGGTTCTTTCCGGGGTTTTCAGGGGTTATTCCTCCACCATTGATGCTGGCCGCCATGTATAGCCTATCTTATGCTGAAAAATGGCGTCAAACCCTATAACAACAACAACAACAAAGTTATCCTAACAAAATGTGCTCCCGTATCTAGCTCCTCGAACTAATTTGATTCTCATAGACCGTAATTTTCATGTCTTGATCGTGATACAAATAGCAAACCACACTTACATTATATGTGTGATCTATCCAATAGTAGAATTTTAATTGATGCGTCTCTTTTTTGAGAAAAAGTTCCCTGTCGGTGTCCAGTTGTTCACTGTTAACATCTGCCTCGGCGAGATCTCAGAGTTTACATACGGGAGTACCTGTGCAGCGGCAGCGATAAAATAAAAATGGTTTTAGGTTTAATCCTGCTGGAATTTCTCGCAGCTCTTAAGTTGTGCACCATGTACCGGCAGACCATGATCTGTGTTGTTTTTTGTACTGAAACACCTACGAAAGTGCAGAGACCCGAATCTGCCGCGCTTTATGTGACAGTATATTTGGGTCTATGCATTTTGCAGTTGGACTCGACTTATAAGCGATTATATTTTATCATCAGTACTCATAATAAATCTTCCACGTTCCCTAAGTTTACGTCATTTCTGAATTAAACTGCCTTCATTACTCGTAATCACGCTTTAAGGGTAAACGTTCTCGTCGAGCGTGTCGACTTTCACAATGGGACAGAGAAGTTTTTTCATGTGAGGTCATTTCAGAAAGTTAATGATGATAATAACCACCAGAGAAAATCCTGCACTTTTATGAAGGAATGCGGTTCATATAAAACATCTGATCCGCTATTTTATATTTTCATTGTTACTTTTATATTTCACTTCATATGTCTTTTGAATCATTTTAACATTTTTACCTTTAACTTTTGTCTTCTATACTCACGTTCACTTGGTTTGGTTTATCTTCCTATTTCATGGTTGCAATTCGTTACACATCACTCTATCTTATATTTGCTGTCCTTGTGGAACTTAATAATAATTCTCGTTTCAAACTTTTGAAATTATTGAAATTTTGGTCCAAAATCTACGTTTATAACATTTGAACTTTAAGTTTTTGGTCAAAATTCAGAAGCGTCATCTCTTGAAACAGGGACATATAGATGTACGTAGTACGCACATACATATATACATACATGCATACATACATACATACATACATACATACATACATCAGTTCGTTCTAACTGTAAATTAGTTGTGTCTGTGATCGTACTTACAGTGGTTTACTTAATGTTATAAACATGGTACGCGTGAAATTCACGGTTACGAAATGGCAAATAAACAAACGAAAACAATCAAACCTAAACAATCCGTGTGGAATCGAAAGGGAGAGAAGTATCAGGATGATTACAAAACAAACTGAAATCATAAGAAACACGGTAATCGTTCATATAAATATAGGTGATGACGAAACATACTTGCACAGCGTCTATTAGATAGTAGTTTGCAATAGGAGTTAATCTGAAGCCAAGATTTCCCAACCCGTAAATAATGAATAAAGAGAAGAACTTAAAAAAAAAAAAAAATAAATAAAAGTACTTATCTAATATGGTAAGTAAGTGATCTTAATATTAGTATAATTGATATTCAACAAATACAGCCAGGTCATAGGTTTCCTAAACTTTCTGCAACTTCATATCGAGATTTTGAAATATAGTTTACATTGCTTGGTTTGATACAATACATGTATATTGCTTTAACAAGTACCGGGCATGAATGATTTAAAATATAGTGCGAATTATCTTGAATTTTCATGAAATGTGCAGAGCCGGATGTGGTGGAGATTACCACCTGACTAAAAAAGAAAACACACACACACACACACACACACACACACAAACGTACATTCACTGGTAAACTGAAATTGACCATCTCTTTATTCTTGCGCACGTTGAATGGATATTATGCACACTTTGAATAACTCGACCCATAGTGTTTTGCTTTGGTGCCCTTTCGAGGAAAGTCGGGACCCTTTTGAAATTGTTGAAACTCCCCCCGACCCCAACACTTGACCTGACCGGCCCTGAAGTGAATTACTTTATTTTGGAACAAATTCTGAGGACTTAATTTTTTTTTATAGAAATTCCATAACTCCTTCTTTCCCATGAATGTAAAGACTCCTGAAACCAAAACTAGTTTTCACCTTCTGCTATCTCTTCTTTAAACAAAATTTTAAAATTTTTGTCAAAGAACAACAAGCTACCTCATTACAAATCTCCGTTTGAAGGAAAGTTTTGAGAATATGAGTAAATTAAAATTTCACAGTCTCATTCTGTGCAAGTAGATTTTTTGTACAGTAAATTGAATTGTATATGCTAAATTTCCAGGTAACGTTTTTAGATATTACTATACGCTTGACTGACATGCTGCATTAGGATCTAAGTTTGAAAACTACGACCTTGAGTATTTCAAGTGTTTCCAAAGCAAGCAGCAACGTGATATATGCATAATTATCATGCGTGCGATTTAATTATGGATCCATTCAGTCGATATCCTAACCAGTATGCGACCTGAGTGTTGAGTGTGATAAAAAAATTAAACCAAAGTAACAGTTGTTGAGCAGTCTCTCAGAATTACAATCAATATTTTGTCCGAATTCACAGACTGATAACTGGAAAAAAGTGCATATTTGAAAATGCAATGCAGCGTCACTCAGTATTCGTGATGTTCATTTTCTCGTGGGCACAACACAGACTGTTAATTCTTAGAATGTCATTAACATAAAAAAAGCAAATTTTACGGTACTGATGAAGTACACATAGCGACGAAAGGCTCTTACTTTCACTTTTTAATCTAAAATACCGAGATAGGATCCTAACTGAGGAGGCACTGGATCAGGAGGTTTGTGTGTAAACCCCAAAACCCACCCACCCTACCGATTTTAAAAGCGAATAGTATTAAGGATATAAAAGGTGCCCAAAACATAGTCTTTTTTTTCATTAATTTTTAATTTATAACCTGATTATCGCCAAAGGGGTCCCTAATACTGTCGACGTATTGGCGTTTCTAAACAAACAGAAGCTCCCGATGTAAACAAGCAGACAGACTGCTAGCTGTCATTTTCTGGATTCTATAATAGTCCATTTCAGTAAAACCTTGTCATCTGCATCCAATATTTGCAATGTTTATTTATAATAAAGCTGCAAAACATAAAGGTCGGTAACTCTAAGATAAATTACGGTGGCAAAGTGGTTTTTTCAATGAGCGCATTTAGGTGATGACGAAAATATTTACCAAGTTTTATGGCAATCGAAAATAAACTACGAGACAAAATACTCTAACGAGACTGTGTGATGCACTGACAAGTGCATTATCTCTAAATAAAATTGCAGGAGCCACGTTATTTGTCTCAGGTGATTAATTAGTCCTACAGTGTAAGACGTATCACATGTTATTTATGATTTAGTGCTACGTCTTCCTGCCCGAAAAATCTGCCTTGTGTAGCGTGATCCGACATCGGAACGAGTAGTCAGAGTTTCAGAAATATCTCACACTCTTGGCAGCCCATATCGACACTCTTGCATGAATTTATGTGTAATTAATACACTTACTGTGCTGTCTTTATCCTGGAGGAATAAAAATCTGACACTAGCAAATGGACGCATTTTCATGTCGCGTTGACATACATTTAAATTTGTTGAAACGCGACGGTAGTCAACGTATGTTCAGGTAGGTTCATGTAGGGATATGTTTCTTGAACGAAACGAAACGCAGCTTACGGTTTCAATAGGCACTATTAGACATAATATATTTTTATTCGTTTCATTAAAGAATAATACTTCAACTTAACCCGATTTCGGCATTCCCCGCTTCCATCGCTTTCCAGCCAACTGAAATGTAAGCCAACGAAACTTGAAAACAGGTCCATTTGCTTGAGTGAGAATTTGAATTTATTAGGAAAAAGACATCAGAGTAAGTAAAGTGTGATTAATGCATTATAACTTTAATTTGTAGAAAAGAGCGATATGGGCTGCCAAGTGTGTGAGATGTTCCTGAAAATTTGACTTTTGTTACGATGTCAGTCGACATCAAAACATGCTACACAGAACCATCATTTAGGCAGTAAGACCTCGACGCCCAATATATAAATATCAAGGCCGAGGTCTTACATTGTTGGACTAGTGATGAATAAAACATTTACCAAGTTTCGTGGCAATCCATTAAAAATTGCTGGACTAGTTAGTGTTACGTGTAGGCTCGTACAATAATAACAAGAGAAAAGAGTGAAGTCAACAAGCTTTGTATATTTTAACAAAATAATTTATTTCCCTAGAAAACAATGTAAAAATTGGAAATAGGACTTACGGTTTGTGAATATGATCCAAAATTTAATCCTAAGAATGAAAAATACAAATCCTATCACTAAACAGTTCTAAAAAAATCCTGGTTCGAATCTCAATTAAATTCCAATATGGAGGCGATGACGTCAGATGAGACCGTTGTACTGGCGGTAACAGATCCTCGATTGAATCACAGTTTATGTTTCCGTATAACTCCAGAATAAATTTCCACTGAATTTCTTTGTCCCAGAACTCTTTATAAAAAAGTACACTTGTTTGGTTTTCTAGAGAATAAATTAAATTCCCAAAACAAATGAACTTCAACAACACTCTGGCTTCAACAAGTGAAACCTCTCGAGCCCTCAAGGTTTAAAATACAACTGAATAAATTTAATACCAATTGGCTGTTTTAAGCCTCGATTTTAGGTCACATGGTACTCCACGCGATAGGCTGCGTGATTTACTAATTTGAACATCGCAATAAATCAAAATGCCATTTGTCACGTATGCAAGAATAGCCCTATCTAAGTACCAAATTCTGACACTGAAAATATATAAAATAGAAAGGCTGTTTACAATCCAGTTAATACGTGGGCCGAAATGACCTTGGAAATAACCAATCGTTATCACGCGATGTTTACAAAACCGCGTACCAGAGTGAACTAAAAATAATGCTAATATAACACCTATTGCGTTCTATACAAACATAATTTACTTGAAAAAATATCTAATCCCGTGAAAATAATCATTACAATAAAATGTAATGAATCAAAATAAAAAAAAAGAATTTTAAAACTAACACACAAGCAGTTTAATTACATATACGTAACACTTCCCCCATAAAGAAAAAAGAAAGATTTATATAATAAAGCTTTCTTTTTACCATATGTAAATTATGCATGAGGTAAACAAAATTACATAAGAAAATTCTTATGAATTATATAATGTGTACATGAAATAATATTTCTATACACGGGAAAGTGCATCTGCAATCAAATTGTCTTTTCCTTTGATGTGTCTGATGTTAAGATTATATTCTTGGAAAAACAAACTCCACCTTAATAATCTTTGATTTTTATTTTTCATCTTGTTATAAAATTAAAAAGTGTTGTTCGGCCCAGTCCCCCCCCCCCTTTGTCGGCCCTGCGCACGTGTTCTCAACGTGTCTTCCTTCTCTCCAGTCCTCGAGTGTGGGCTCTCACTCCCACCCGGAAAGCTTCCTGTGGAATTAGAAGGGACGTATAATCTGGTCTCCCTCCTCTAATCTCAGGAGAATTTACCCCGCTATAACAGACCTTTTATCAGAATAATGGCGAAAACATTATCAGGTCAACTCACGCACTTACATCTAAATATTCCACACACGCTTGGTTCTACAATAATGGTGATATAACAATAACAATATTATCAAAGACTTCTGATACATGCATACACGTCCCTAATTGTCATCATTACAACAATCGTACGCATTTCCTACCCTATGAATTATTAAAGACACATAATACATACAAATACCTAATTATATGTGCACAAGTCCATCAATGACTAACTCTGCATAATTCACTATATATATATATATATATATATATATATATATATATATATATATATATATATATATATATATATATAAAGCAAGTACAAGTTCTAACACAATTCGCTAATAAATTCTAATAAATTCAATTGTGCATTACGATGCGACATAGTAAATTACACAATCCAACAATCTACATACGTTAATATTGCATGTTAATAATTCAGCTTTACATTGAAGATTCAATTTCTAATAAATTAAATGTACATAATAATGTATCAATCTTACAACAACTAGTTATGAAAGTGAGACAAATTCGGGCGAAGATATGTTACCTCAAGAAGCCTTCGTTCACAATCCAACTCAGAATTTCCCTGAAAGTCCGTTGCCCCTTTTTTAACTTTTTTTTTTTTTGGGGGGGGGGGATGAATTCCTCGTCTGATCTTTTCAGACCATTCGAGTCGATCCCCCTCCCTAACTTTATGATTACCCGAAGGCTTATGTGTTTGATAGAGTGCTATATTCTTTACAGTTGGTGTTTGTGTATTTTTCTTTACTATTACATCTGTTTTTTTAAACCAGCCTATGCGCGGGCCGAAATTTTTCTGGTATATTTTTTTTTTGGTACAATTTATGATTGATCGTCATTGTCTTGTATTTCAATTTCTGTTTCTCCGAGCTCCTCATCATATGTCAGTTTGTATTTTTCTCTGATTTTCCTTTTCCTCTCACTTTCTTCAGAAGTTGTTTGTGATTTGTCAGTTGGGAATTCTGGATTTAAAGATCTTCGGATTTTCTTTTTTCTTCTTCTCCTTTCATTTGTCTGTCCTGCTTGTTCTGTCCTTGCGACATATTCAGCGTTTTGTTTTACATTTTGTTTTCCTTTCTTTTCTTTTTGTCTTTGTTGTCTCTCTGTTTGTTGTTGTTGTTGTTCTTGTATCCCTTTGGGTAGATCTGGTTGTTGTTTTTCATTATATCCTTTTGTTGTTGTTTGATGTGCTGTCTGGTTCTTTTGTTGTTTTTGTTGTTCTTGTAGTCTTTGATATTGGGATGGGTTTTTCATTTGGATTTGTACTTCTTCTTGTTGCTTTTTTTCCTTTATTTGTAATGGTTCTTGTTTTCCTCTCCCTCTGTTCCGTGGTTTAGGTACTGGTTTATTTTCTTCCTCTTGTGTCACTTGTATATCATTCAGCTGGGGATATATGTTTTCACTAATCTGTATTGCCCTTTCCTTTTGTTTCTGAATTGTTGGACATTTCTTGGGTGGGTGTCCTACGTTACCACATTTTGTACATTTCCTGTGATTTATACAGCCTTTGTACCATGTTTTGGCGAGGAATCCATGTAAAAAGAAAACCTTCTTCATTGTCTTAATTTTTTCTTTCTGTATTTCTAGGATTCTTACTCCATTCTCTTAATTTGGAATCCTGGGTGCGTGTCCATTCTTGCTTTCGTCACCTTTGTCTGGAACTTCGTTTCAAATTTTTCGACTGTAGCTTCCAATGGTATCTCCATAGGAATATCTGTTATGTGTAGTTCCGCTGTTCTTTTCTTTATTCTTCGTAAGAATGGTGCTGGTTCTCTTATGATAACGGCTTGTCCTCCAATTTCCATTTTGCAATAGGGCAATATTGGTGTATTTCCCTTTGGTCGTAATATGTATCTATCGTCTCCTTTTCTGTTTAGCGCATCCGTTAGTTGGATAGAATCTTTGACTTGTACTCCCATTGCTACCAATACACTTGTCATACTGGGTCTTTTATCCACAGGTATATCCCTCATATTAAGTTCTTGAGTTCCTTGCTTGTATGAGCACTCCAAAAAGGAACCTTCAATTGTTTCCACTCGTTTCGTGTCGAAGTATTTTTCCAGTTCCGAGAGCTCTCTATGTTTTGACATTCTTGATATTCTCGTGCAATCCGTGAGTATAGTATATTGTTGAATTCTGTAATGTTTGTATTAGTTATACTTTATGTAACTATTCCATGATTCTATACACTGCTTCAGAAATTTTAGCAGTAATAGTCTTCCACTTCACATTTCACATGTTCTGGTATCTCCATTGTAATGTCTGGTTTGTCCGGGCCATTTTGAGATTTAATTCGGAAAGACTTGACTTGTCAACCAGGAGTTTTTTTAACGAGAGCACAACTTCGGCACTCGGAGCGGAGTCTAGTGTCTCCCAACTTCTCTATGATCTACTCCTGCCAACATCCAAATATGCACTCATCAGAAAAATGGACTTATTCCTAACAAACTGCTTATTGAGACTCCGCCCTAGATTTGAATCTCTCGGTTCCGAGTGGACACGGCCCGCTCTCTTTGAAACCTGCCCTGGAGTAATTTTTCACTTACCTGTCGCCCTCGAATTCCCGGTCGTGACGCTCCTGAACATCAGGAAATTTTCAACACAACGTGACAGTTTTGACGCAAAATTGTTATCAACCGTGCAACATTAAAACGTGCTCTATTGTAATGCAGATGCTAGGTTTACCGGTCGCTGTTAAACTCTGACACTCTAAGGATTTTTTTTTAAACACACCTCATTTTGGAACTTAATATTTTCTTTTTATTGATATTGATGATATTTTGATTTCGGGATAAATATTACAGGATCTAAAGCAATATTAACAGTTTTAGGCAATTTTGCATGCGGAGAATATTGTTTGTTGCAGTCAGACCACCAATATGCAAAATATACCAGTACAGTTACAACTTTCTGAAACATGAATGAAAACCATGCTCGTGTAGTACAACTTTATAAACTGCTACAAAACAAGTTACAACATAATTTGTATCAAATGACGTAACTCAGGATGTAAGTTTTAAGGAAATGTCCAGGTTTTAACCTTTTCTTTATTTATAAGTGAATCTTACGGTTGTCTATGACCTATTAGAATTGTTACTTAAAGTGTGACAATACAATTGTATATCGCAATACTACTCGCGCAGCTCTGAGAATTTTCAAAGACGCGCAACTAATGTCTAACGTTCACTGGTTTGGATAATGCTTGTTGTTAAAACATGTAGCTTGTCTTTATGGAACTGCTGCTAAATATACGTACAAAAAGAAAAAGAAATTATGGCTATCATTGTATTATTCCTGCCAAATGGAGTATTTTATCGTCATAGAGATACTGAATTGTCAAGATCAAGGTTATCAAAGGTAAATTACATGAATTGGTCGCAGATTTTGCAAGTGCGACAATTTATCTACAAAAACACAGGTATTATACAAAAAGTAGAAACAAATATACCCATATATTACAAAAACATACTGAAATAAACATTGTTACTACCAAGTGATTATGTAAGGGTTATGAATTCTTTTAATGCACATCTTTCTTCGGGCTGTGTCATAAATGAAATAAATGTTTTTGAAACTAAACAGGTGTTGGCTGTTTCAAAAGCTTCAAGATATTGTTGTTCTTTTTTTTTCATTTTTTTTTTTTTTTTCATCGCACATACGCCTGTTAATTCTTTTCCGTATATATCTTTGAGGAAGCATTCTTCTCCAAGCATTGCATTGCATAAATATCTATTGTATTACCAACCTAATTCTACTCACCCGACCCCGTTATCTTGTCCATCAATTCATTCTAAAATACAAGTCTGCTCAGTGACAAGAAACTCATTTTATTATTAAATGTTGAACTTAATGTGAAATAACAGTAAAAAAAACAACAAAAACACAGTCGATCAAACTTTCATTCAAATAAAGCATCTAGGACACACGCAAAAAGCACAACCAAACGATTTCGCAATCTCTCGCCGTATCCCCCTCCCAAACATAATGACCAAAAATGACAGTACTGCACATTAGTACTTTACACAAACACCCAGTACCTCTTTAATTGACTCGGTAATGACTAACACAGCAACAACAACAACAAAAAAAAAAAAAATTAGTAAATTAAAAAGCCGTTTACAACTAAGGTGAAAATAACCGATTTAATGTTATTTCTTTATTGCCAACGAAATTTTGTGTTACAGTACTTCCGCTATCTTCATTTTCTCCACTGGTATCGGCCATTTAACGGTGCGGTCCTGGCCTGTGTGCGGAGCATCATTGGAGGCCACGGTACTCGGTATTAAAGAGATCGATTCTCTCTTTTCTTTATTTTTTAATAGCAATAAAATCAGACTGGAACTATACAGCTATGCATTCGACAATAACACGTTGCTATAAATGAGAATGACACTTTAATCGTGTTTACTGCATATTTCTACGTCTTCTGGCGCATTATGTGACGTAAAATCGATCGGGAATCGCCCTTGGCGGTTCAGTGTATATAGACAAATTGAGAAATGGGGGAAAAAATTAAACAGGATTTTAATACAGTTAAGATCGTTTATCGGAGTCTAATAAAACTTTTTATATTTGACATACGGACGACATCGTCACTTCGTTGTTAAGTGTGTTGTATTTTTAGCTGCAATAGCCTGTGTTTTGCTCTAATAACTCTGAAGCACTCTAAGTTCTGTTTACACTTTATAAGGTATAATTTGAATGTGAGTATTATTGTCATGCTATAAATGCGCAGCATTACAATCTACATTGTCAGAAAAAAGAAAATTGTCACACATTGCGTGCTGTTGCTCCGTCGTAAGTGTGCCACCTGCAATACAAAAGGAGTATACAATACAAAAGGAGTATCACTGATACGACACTTTTCTAGAAACACAGGAGCCGTCAGATTGGAGCGAAGAATCAATTCCAAAACGAGTAAAAATACCGAAGCGCATGCAAGCAACTGACTTTCATTCACTGGGTGTCCGGTTTGCACAGTGTTTTGCCAGTATCGAGTTTTGAACTACAGAGTTTAAACACGCACTAAATCGCTGTAAATGTCACCGGTATGCGCAGTAGTATACATAATTTGAGGTTCCTTTCTCAGAGACGCCCCTACCCCCCAAAACGTTATACGTTAACATTTTTGTCAGCAGCTTTTTTTTTTTTTTAGCTCAAAATGATGGCTTTCATATGATAAGACTTTTCTAACATATTTCTGACAAAATTTGTTTTGTTGGGGTAGGGGGTCTCTGAGATAGGAACAACTCAATTATGTATACTGCTATTACCTATAGACAAAATTAATTAAACAAATGAAATATTATATATAATGTATAACTATAAGTCAATCCGACATGTTGGATTTGATCTGACAAATAAATTTTGTAAGAGATTTAATTCGATTAGAGTAGCCTCAAGTTATACTGGTATAGAAACTAAAATAATAAGCGATTGTATTAAAAAAGTTGGATATCATATATCACCAAAATATGGGTCAGTGTGGTTATTCGCGACTGAAAATGATGTGAGAATAGCGGGTTGGGCAGATGATGTGATGACATTTATTGACAATATGGTTGATATTTTATTTGATAATGATATCACTAAAGCTGTAAATGTTTGTTTAATATAAAAATAATAGTCCCCTCTGAGGACTGTTTGAAGATGATTATATACATATGATTATGATTATGATTATATACATATGGTGATATTTTAATTACGGACAGCACAGTTTAACCCCATGTGACTCCCTAGGTTGCCAAAGGACATCCTAGCAGGATCAGAAGTTACATATAAACTTAATTCTAAGAACGTATCCTAGGACAGCACAGTTTAACCCCATGTGACCCCCTAGGTTGTCAAAGAACATCCTAGCAGGATCAGAGGTTACATATAAACTTAATTCTAAGAACTTATCCTAGGACAGCACAGTTACATATAAACTTAATTCTAAGAACTTTAACTCTAGGACAGCACAGTTAGATATAATCTTATCTTAAAGACAATACTACGGGCCTTTTCTATGTTTCAACAGAAATTTTTGCACACTCCCCCATCATAATCACCCAGGGAGTTCAAAATTACACCCACCAAGTGACATGGTGGGAGAGTGTACAAATTTTCTATTGAAAAATAGACGGGCTGGCTACGCCCCATTAAATAAAAAATTTTGGCATCAAATCGCCTTTCGCCCGACAATTTGTCGGTCACGAGAATCGAACTACGGACCTCGAGCATGAAAATCCAACGCGTTAGCAATCGGCCACCGGACTTCATTACATACATATGTTAAAAATGTTATTATACAGTTACCGAACAGCGTTCATTTTCTGAGTTTGAAAACACGTAATTTTACATTATATTATTTAATTCTGAAAACATTATTGTAAATAGAGAAAAAACATAATTTTTGATTTTATATTGTACAGAAAAACGAATATCCTAATGTTTGCCTGAATTACGACCACACAATTATCTTTGACAGAAGATCGGCCGTTGCTAAGGATACTGTCTGAATGACGGCATTACTGCAGATAAATAATCAATATATTCTGTATTACGCAGTTGGATTTAAACGAGAATCTATAGTAAATATGTTATTTAAGTAGGACGAATCGCTAGTTATTTTAACAAATACAGAAATGATACCAGGATTTATAGGTCTTAAAATACTATCAGATTTACAAATCTATTATATTTCATTAGCAAAAAAAATACGAAACAGTATATATATACTTTGATTGGAACAGTATTATCTCCCTTTTTAAAATCAGATATGGTATACAGAGTTATATTTCTTGACCAACACATAATATCTCTACGTTTGCTATTAAGTAAAGCATGCTATCATGATTATATAGATAGAATTTAATTCTACCAGATACTTTACGACGACATTCAAATAGTTCTTTCATCGCTATTTTGCTGAGAATATACTTACTACCTTTCACGTAAACCTTCGACCTATCTAGGTCTATATTAATTTTTGTATACTGGTATTGGCGTATCGGATTATGCAAATTGTCATATTTTAATGCAAGCTCGTCTCGTAAACTTTCGAGATAACTAAAGTATTTGCTGTCATCTGATTTGATAAGGGAGAGTTTGATTCTGTCAAATTTACTAAAACAAATACCTGAAATTTCATCGTTAAATTCAAACGATAATTGCTGGTTATTATCCATTATTTTTTTTTATTTTGCTATTAACTCCATCTGCTAATGTTAAATTTTCAAACATTATTTCTAATGTTTAGACAAAATTACTTGTATAATGTCCAAGCGCTAGTGTGTTAAACTTTTTTAATAGCCATACGGCGGGATTTTCACCTCTATATAACTTTATCGGAGTTGAAAATTTATCGTTAGCGCAACAAACTACTTTATAAGCTACTCTGCAAGGAATATGCTATTGTATTTTTCTAGTACTGGATTTATTCGGATTATTTTCTGCTCCAACCACGGGAACGAGTAGACACTCGAAATCAGCGTAAATAACAAAAGGAATATTTAGTTTGTGATTATAATTTTTAAATTTTAATATTTTTTCTTTTTCGCTAGGCATACTTATTCTTTGAACATTGACACAGTATTTGAGATGCTTCTGCAGTCTTTCATCGCTTGAAAAACCGTGCAAACATCTATAGCAGAAATATTTTTTATTTTTATTTTTACTGTACTGTTTGCCAACTAGTCCGTTAAAGTTTTTTACCCAGCAATAATGTCCTCGATAAAATAATAAATTTATTGTATTTTGCGTAGCATTTTCTGAGATATATCTCGGGTAAACGTTTTCTCGCTCATCTAGTCCGAAAACATTTACTGAGATACTGTTTTGTTTTTCAAACTTTGGTATATGATTTTCTGCTACTGGAAAAGTTATTCCTAAAAAATTTAATTCGTCCTCGTACGGAAAATATTTGTTAACGCGATCAGCATTTATTCCTTTTGGAAACATCGCAGAAAGAATAGACCATTGAAAACATTTGTCATCATCGTTTTTGACATTAATACAGCAATTTTTGTTTTTAATTTTCTGAGGAGATCGACGTAGCCAGCGCTATTAGCGCCGCTGCCGTGAAGTACGTTATATTTTGCTGTGTGAAATAAAACTTCTTTTATCATTTCAAATTTCCAACCTGATCCTGACGAAGTAAATTCTTCTAATTTTTTGTTTATTTCTTGATGTATTTCATCGGCGACCATGGTAATGTTTGTTCCAGTTAATATTTTTCTCGATTTTGCTGTTAAATATGGTTCCGAAATTTCGCTGTCAAAACTTTTTGTTTCAAAAATTACATCAAGTACATCCTCAACTGCGTGTAACTTTGATAAAATCGTATGATATTGGACTATAAGTTTGATACTTTTATGAGCCGCAAGTTCTTGAGCAATAACAGGTTGTAAAAGATGAAATAAATGTGTGGAGCTAAAATTTGCTAAAATTTTTTGATCATCAAGTTTGTAACTATTATCGTAACCAGAAAATGCTGAAGCAATTTTTTCTGATTTGATAATGTTCTTTTTAGCAATATCTCGCAATTTTAACATTATATATATAATAATATTTTATATTTAATGGAATTTTTTAAAATTCCTAATTAGATATATGAAAAACCTTATAGTATAAAGACAGAAATTTTGAGATATATCAGAATGACAGCGGAAGAGCAAGAAACTTATCATGTACATCCAATGTACAACTTATACGCTGCAAATGCACTTGGTTCTGTTATTAATATAAAATCTAAAAAATCTATCGGCACATCAACACCAGCTGGTATGTTAATTTCAGTAAAAGGCGATAATGCAGAAAGAATTAAAATGTTTAGAAAAGATTTTATTTATACTTTGTTTTGCGGCGATATTCCAGAAGGACAACGAGTATACAGAGCAAATGGCGCAGTTGCTGATGATAATATTGAAAATTTATCATTACAAAATGAATTTCAACCTCACCCAGTATTTGATTTATATAAGGCAAATGATCGAGGAATTATTAGACATATAAGAATAAAAAAAGTTATTGGAAATTTGGATAGAGATGGATATTTACAAGTAATGGTACGTGGTATAAAAACTAACCAAGTTAATTATAAGTCGCATAGGTTTGTGTTTGAAACTTTTAACGGACTAATACCTAATAGTTTAGTTATCGACCATATAAATAAAATTAAGACCGATAATCGTTTAGAAAATTTAGATCTGGTAACATCAAAAGAAAACAGTAGAAGAGGAGATGCTGGTGGTAATAATTTTAAAAATCCAAAATCAATTATCTCAATAGATCTTGAAACTGGAGAAGAAATGAAATTTAGATCAATAACATCTGCTGGAAAATATCATAAAATTGATTCACGTGTAATAAAAAGAGTAGCTGATAATGTAACAAAATCAGCAACGTCGATGTTGACATTTGATAGATTTAGTTTTAAATACGATAACTAATGATATTTTCTTTATTATTTCGAGTAAGACAATTATGACTAAATTCCATGACATCGTCGCGATTAAATCGTAACGTCATCATTTTATTTGTATCGAGTTTTATTTTGTCAGCTGCTGTTAATAATAATTTGTCAGAATCACCCAATGTTATCATAACATCAACAAAATAAAAATTATATCGCAACAAACAAGCTCGAATTGCTTCAGCTAATTCTTTGTGATTAAATATATTAACTCGCTGATGATATTTATTTCTCCAAACACCTTATTATTTATTAATTAGACAAAAGATTATTATAATAATGAACTTAACTGAGAGACTGGCTAAACTAAATTCGGAAGATTTTGTTTCAGTTTCAAATTTTACATCAGAAAATATTACTAATGACAGATTTGCTGACTATACTGAAAAATATATTTTGCATAACTATGACGACGACGAAGATAACGTTGTTGTTAATAAAAAATATTTAAGCAGACCAACAACTGGACGATATGATGTTAAGTACCATATTGCTAAAAAAATAATAAAATTTAATTTTACTGTTGCCGAGCATCAAATATTTTGGCAGCTTATAAAACCCTTTTTAAACGAAAAAATAGCTGGACAACAAAGAAATATAAAATACGATTTTATTTTTGTTAAAATATTTAATTTAATGCCAATGGACGGTGTAAGAAAATTACATTTAATTTCTTTATGCAAACCAGTAAAATGTAAGTAAGTATTAATAAAATACGAGGAAATTTATAATAATATTATTCTGTCGATGAGATCGACTTAGTTGGTACCCAACTATTAAATTTATCGCTATACCCTCGCCATTTGACTAAACTTTTGTTGCCGCGCTTTTTAATAACTTTTTCAATAACAAATATATCTTGTTCTGTTTTCTGAAGTTCTTGCTCATAAAAACTGCCAGCTATAGGCTCACCTAATAAATCTTTTAACGAGTATGTAACTGGTATTGTTAAAAGTACTTTATCAACAACAAATACTTCTTCGCTCCAGTTGTGAGTATACCCTTTCTCAAATGTTTTTTGGTCAAAGAAATTCTAACTTTATCACCAACTTTAAATTTGTGTCGTCGGTACATGTTTTCGTTTGCTAATATTGGATTTTCAATCGCGTCGTTTGGCGACATTTTAGTTTTGCCTAGCGAAATGGATCTGTGTTTTGTGTTATTATATTCGTCAACAATGTTTTGTAAATTGTCAATATATTTACTCGTATTTTCAGCTGTCAAATATTTGTGGATTTTTTCTTTGAGCGTGCGATTAAATCGCTCGACGATGACGCTTTTTCCCTCATTTCCTGTAACATATTTTTTAATGTTATTTTGCTCTAAAAGCTGTTCAAATTTTTTATTTAAAAATTTCCGCTCCGTGATCAGTCCAGATTCTATTTGGTTTTCTTTCTGTAGTTGTTATTATTTGTTTTAGCGCATCAGTCATCGATGTCCCTGTTTTATCCGAAACGGGTATACTAAACGCGTATTTACTAAAAACATCTACAACATTAAAAAGATATCTCTTTGGAGCGCCATCAGCGACGACGTTATATTGGGCTAGATTTGAAACATCAACTAAGTCTATCGCCCAGATATCATCAACGGCATTTGCGACAACTTTACGTCGCGGAAACTTTTTTTTAGGTCTGTGTAGCTCAGTTGCAAGGTCATCATATAATTCTTTTTTACCGAGACTAGACTCTCCGAGTCCGAGTTTATATTTTGCTCCAATAAAACCCTGGACCAGCCTTCGGTCAACACGTTCTCGCATATTTACAGGTTTCATATCACGAAGTTCGTCTAACATTACTTTATCGCAGCTATGTTTATTTTGTTCGCTTTTTGGAAGATCAATATCTCTGTAGCAGATATCATGGCGCATTGCTATTGCGTCAACTTGATTGTAAGACTCTTGTCCTGGTAGCGGATTATCGTTTTCGTCAAGTTGTTTATCAAGAGGATTATAAGGTCCAGTGTATTTATGGCCTGGCAATGACCAACCGCCTTTTGGTCTCGGCAATTTTCCAATAAATTTATGTATATCTATACCTGTTCCAATTATTTCTCTGTTTTTGCATTTCTGACAATATGTAACAATTTTATTTTGCTCGAGACATAAATCTCTATCGCAATCGCAGCCGCTTGTCATTATTTATTTAGTCGTCTACTAAAATAATTTTGTCAGGGTAACCCACTCCGGACAACTTTGTTTTCGGTAAAAACATACTTTTTTTTCTTCCACAGATTGCACAGATACTTTTTAGCATTATTCTATTATTTTTTTGTTTTTTCTGTTTTTTCGTCTTTATTTTCTGCTTTAGTTTTACACTTATGACAATATGTTGACATTGTATACCTAAGTTTAGATAAAATTTAATGCAATCTCATCATTAGCGTGAGAAGGTTGTTTGTCAAATTGCAAAATAAACTTTAAAAAATCTGGATTTTTGGTCATCTGTTTAATGAACATTACGCAATAATATCCACAAGCGGAAGTTCCAACTGGTTGAATTTGATTAGACGAATAATTTATTATCTTCGCAAGAGACTTTGTCTCTGGAGACTTCGTCAGAGACTTAGTATCTTGTACTCTACTCATATACTTTTTTACTGCGTCACTTGGTGGAATTCCGAACGAGTCAAAATAATTGTTATCATAAACAGCTACCCAATGCGTGCCAGATCCGTCATTAAAATCTTGTATATTTATAACACACGAACCTAGCGTTGGTGGAATTGCCATAAGTTCATCTTTAGAATAAACTCCACTGAAATTTTTTACTTTTTTTAGTTTATCAAGTATATCAAAATTACTTAACGCAGATTTTATCTCCTTGTTCCTGGCAACATTAGTCCTCGTCCTACTCCTAACAGATTTGGCAATAGACTTCCCGCCAATCCCGCTAGTAACGGGGCTATTGGAATAAATCCCCCTTTTCGCCTCTGTCGTGTCTTTTTTTTCGTCGGTGTCTTTTTTTTTCGTCGGTGTCTTTTTTTTCGTCGTTGTCTTTCTTTTAAGCATTATATTTATCCATCATATAAAATTGTTACCATTGATATTCATACGAAAATTTTCTTTATACCACTACCTCCAACTGCCTTTTCCGTTGCGCCAGATACTGCACCAGACGCTGCTGCTAATCCTAATGTACCTAACACTGGCAAAAGTTTTGGTATTAACGTTCTGGCTATTACAGATAATGCCGGACCAAGAAACCGCCATGTTTTGCCATTGCAGTTATTTGTGCAGCACTTAAATTTAAAACAAAAGGTTTTTTGCGATCGTATTTATTTACTTGTTTTTTTGGTTAACATTAATTTTGTTAAAGTACCCGCTGCGTTATGGTTGACCTTTAATGATACTTGTCTTTTCTTTGCAACAGCAGCTGCTAATTTTTTAACTTGACCATCAGTCAAATATATTTCTTTTACAATATATTTTGTCATCTTATATAACGATTACAGATTAAACTTGGACTGACATTTTATCTCCGACAGAGTCAACTGTAACAAATCTATCGCTTATTACTAACGCATACATATAAAGTGGTGCAGCTGGAGCTGCTCCTAGTGTCCAAGTAATTTCATTATCAGCTGTGCTGTCTACAGCTCGCTCGCTATGTTTATTAACATCAAAATAAAATATCGGATAAAGCGTATGAAATTCCTCTACTGATATCTGAGATCCATCTCCAACATCTTGATATTTTTGCAGTGCGTTGAGCAGGTACATGTACGGTCGAGTAATATTTTTATTAGCGTCATTTGCAAAATTGCATTCTATCGCTCGCTCTGGGTATTGCTTTGAATTTATTCTAGCGTATATTCGTGTAACATCAGCATTATCAAATATCGCATTATTTTGTTGTTGGTTACCACGTCGCGCTTGTCTCTGAAATACAACAAATAATTGCCGTGGTTTTTGTTCACTTGATGTCGTTGTGACTCGCCATGTGTAGTCGGTGGTATTCGGAACTGCTGTTTGATATATTTTATGTTGCTGAAAATAAATTCTGTTTGTGTGTTTTTCCAGCATATTATCTAATTCCGCCATTTTAGTGACAGACGGAGTTATTCTTGGCATCCATAGTGCAAGTTTGTTTATGACAAATTGTACATCGTCTCCACCTGACCTAAACAGACAGTCGTTTTGTTCTGATCGATCTAAAATAAGAGTATGTTTAACTCCACGAAATACTTTATTATAGTTCCAGCAAAAGCCAAATATTGTACTTAGTGGCAGCATCATCGTAATTTGATGTGATACTGCTGCAAGTGCCTTTCTCCTAGTATAACCCTCATTGTAACGTATATTTCTTTTATTATGAGCAATTATGTTATTAACATGTTCTAACATTGTAGTACCATCTGCAGCTGCATCTACTTGATTTAATCTAAGATTATTACAAGCAGCATTAAGTGAGACTCTTGTAGCGTCTGCATCAGCGTCTGCAGCTGGTGGTATTATACCTAGCATAGCAGCATTAGCAATAAGAAAATCTCTTACATTTGCAGCATTCGCAGTGGCATTAGCTCCAGCAGCTATAATAGGTGTTAATCCTGATAAAATTTCAATTGATGCAATAATACCTGCACCACCAGTTCCAGTATCTTTAAACCACTTCATATTAGTTGCAGTTGACCTGGAATAGTCGTCGGAAAATGAAATAATATTTAATATTGTACTTGCAATTTGTAAATGACCTGAAATATCTTCGACAGTTTGATTGGCCAGCTGATATCGAGCACTTTTAAATAAACACCAACCATCATTTATAAGAGCTACTTCTGCTCCAGCTGCAATTGCGGCAGGTGGAACAGCTACTGTCATAATCCGGCCGCGAACTTCCAACATTGCTTTATGAGGAAGTAAAAATACGTCCTCGTCTCGAATATTAAATGTTCTGACGCCAGCCTTATTAGGTTCGTTAGAGTTTTCATCAAGATATTCAACGTATTCGAATTCTGTTACTGTGTCGTCTGTGTCATAAGTTTCTGCTAAATCGAGATAATTTTTTACAGACATTTTTTTATTTATTAGGTTATACAAAATTATTTCGGTGTTGTTACTTTAGATATTAATTTTTGTATAATTTGTTCTCCTCGTGGCGATAAAAGTTTTTTGTCGTTGTTATCATTGCTCGTTGAGTTTCTTTTGTTGGTGCGATTTCTGAAATAGCTTGTTTGATTGTCGGTATACCACGTTGTGGATCGCCTTTGATTTTATCAGCTATTTTTTGTCCCACAGCAGTTCCAGCAGCAGATGCAGCTCCAGTTGCAAACGCTTTTGATGCGTCAAGTGCAATTGGTGCAACTTTATGAGCTATTCCTGGAACATTTTCTATAATTTTAGCAAATATATTTCCCAAAAATCCTCCTACTATTTTTCTTCGATAAACTTTTTCTCTGCTTCATTATATCTGAGGTTGCATAATTTTGCTTCGAAATCTTTCAGAAAATATGTTTACTGTTCGCGTAGGTGTAAATAATAAGTAACAATTTCATTATTAAGATCTAACTGTCTTCCAGACTGATCTGTCAACTGCATATTTACTTCTGTTATTTGATTTTCAACGTTTAACGGATAATAAATAAATTGACTAATTTGCATAAGAGATCCTGGTGGAACTTCTGGTGAAAAACTGTATATCGTTTGTCCTTTACTACCTTTAGCTGAATAAGATCCAGATGCTATAGAGCAATTTACCAATATTGCGTTTACTTCAGTTATATTTACTGGCAGTTGGCCGTCATACGTTCTGCTGGTTTCATTAGGAGGAGAAGGAGCAGCATAACTTTTATATTCGAATCCTATCAGTGGTGCGATACTTTTTGGATTAGTAAAATCAACTGTTATACCAGGTTTTATTGTTATTCTAGCTCGTAACGTATTATAATTTGGTGTAAGTTCAAAATTATCAGCTACACTTTCTTTTTTCATTATTAGTTCCTTTGTTAGTTCTTTTATTGTTTTATTTAGATCAGTTATGTTGTAGGCTATTTGTAGAATTTTAATTAATTTCTGTATAAAAAATAGTGAAGAAACTCGACTAGTATAACCAATTGTAAGTTCATCATTTACTCCAGTTTTTACATTAGCCATAGCATGCCAACAAGTGCAGGAAATTGGTCCAGTTTCATAATGTTTCTCACGATCTAGTTCTATTGGCGGAATATAATTTACTGAAAAATTTGCGCTATCTTTATCAGATTGGCTAGAGTCTAGTAATAATGTTGCTGACATTTTTTATATTAAATCATTACACAAATTTATAAAATTAAATCGCCTTGATTTATATCAAATCGTGATGTAAAGTTTTGTATTCGTCAGATGTTAATAAATTTTCTGATCTCAAATTATCAAGTATGTCAATAATTTCATTGTCAATTTCAGCACCAACATTTCCAGCTTCTTTTGATGATATCAATAGCATTAATCTGCCTATCATTTCAGTAACTGATGAAAATATTCTAGCTCCAGTTCCAGTTTTTTCTAAAAGTTTTTTTAATCGCTCATTATCATGATGTTCAAATAAACTTTTAAAAGTGTGTCCCTCTTTAGCATATTTTTTATCTCTAAATTTTTTTGCAGTAGCTTTAAAAACAGCAGAAATAACAGCATCTCTAGCTTTTTCAAGAAGTTCTTCAATATTTTCCATTGGAGCTGTACTAATTTCTTTTTAAGCTCATTTACCTTCTTCTATGATATTTTTTAATTTTTAATGAGATCTTCGTATTCATCTTCTTCCCAATTATACATATTATCAACGCCAAAAATGTTATTTTTTCCTATAAAATCAGAATATTCTTCTGATGTTATTTCTTCTTCTGCATTGTCTTTATATTCATCACGACTTCTTTTAAATTCACGTTCTGAACTTAGTAAATCTTCTTCGGTCATTATAGGAGCTGGTAGTGTATATGCTGATTCTTCTTTTCTTTCATCTAATAATTTTGCTTCATTAATTAAGCTGCTAAGATGACTATCACTACGATATTGTTTATTTCTTATATTATTAATAGCCTTAATATAAAGATCAGCGATAATTCCATGTCGATATAATTTAATGTCGTTATAGTAATTTCTATTTTCTAAAACTACTTCGCTGAGATGCTCATCACTCTCTTTTTTTATTTTTTTTAAATTTTGTAATTTTTTCGTCAGCTTTAAATTCATCTTTTCCAACATGATGTATTCTCACATCACTAAATTCACTATATTTTTTATTAAAATCTTTATATTCGTTATCTCTTATTTTGCTATCTATATTTTCTAAATCATGGTCAAATCTTCTTTTTTCTTCTATATTTTCCCGCTCTCTTCTAAGTTCTTCTTCTTGGTCTAACCTTCTCTCAATCGGTCCAACTACTGCTGCTTCTGCTAATCTTCGTTGAAGCTCCAGTGGATTATTCAACAACCTTCTTAGTTTAGTTTGTCTTGAAGCAGGATCAGCGATATTTGCTACAAGTGCCTCAGCCAATCTTTTTTTCTCCACGTCAGATCTCTCAATAATTCTTCTAGCAGCTGTTTCTTGATGTTCTTTAACTAGTCCGTGTAAACCTTTTTCCTGTAGTCGCTTAAGTTCTTCTTCTGACAATGGTTTAGTTTCAGGTTGTTTTCCAAGTAAAGCTTCAGTAACTGGCTTGAAAACGGATGCTGCTGTTTCTGCTGCAACCACTTGACCACGTCGTGCTTGCTGTACTTGCTGTTTAAATTTTGCTTGAGACTGCGCAAGTTGTTTTTAGATTTTCTATATGTTTTCTTTACTTTGCTTGTCTTTCCATTAATTATATACTATTTTGTATAAAAATTATTGTAAATATTTTTCAAAAATACAACATCGAAACATTTTACTCGTATCATTTGTTAGTTTATCAAACAAAAAAAAGTCGTATTTATTTGCCGTTGCTTTATGATATAATTCAATAAATTTATCTTTTGTTACATCACCACATTGCTCGTTCGCGATATTTCTAACGTCAACATTGTCAAGTCCTGGAAATAATATAAAACAACCAGTATTTCGCCTAATAAATCTGTCAACATTATAAAAACCCTGGGCGAGATAAATAGAATTACATTTTTTATTTCGCGACAGTGAAAAATATGATCTTATTTTATTCATTTCCTCGTTGTTTAGCGGAATATCATCAAAAACAACTATCTTGTGTTCGGACGAATCAAGTTGATTAACTGGAATGAGTTCGTCTGGTTGTTTGATAATAAAAAAATCTTCGCCAACCTGAAGATCATCACGAAGTTTGTTATTATAATTGTTAAGTAGCTCGTACTTATCTTGCTGCGGGTTAATCGTTTAAATATAAACGCGATCGTAGTTAAAATTATCTCCTAAAAGTAAATTCATAAGCAAGTTTGTTTTCCCCGATCCAGTTCTTCCAACAATAAGATAATGACAATCTGAAAGTTCATTGTTATGTTTATGTTTCACCAAACGTTCTGTATCAAAATTTAATATCGTTGATTTTGCCACTATTGTTATACAATTTTATGCTATATAAAAAATTGTTAGACTATAAATAAATAATGAGCTATTATACAAAATTTGGAACATTAGTAGGAGATTCAACATCTGAAAGTACAACAATAACAGACGGTAAGGTTGATTTATCAGGCTATCTAAAAAAATCCGGCGACACAATGACGGAAAATCTGTTTATGTCAAATCAACGAATATTAGAGTTAGAAACAGATTATCCGCCAATGAATGTCGTTGATACACAAGCTGTTAGTTATGCACAACTTAAATCAGTCGACAATAATAAACTAGATAAATCTGGTGGAACTTTAAGCGGTAACTTAGATATGTCAGGAAAAAAAATTATAAATTTGGAGACCAGGTATCCACCAGCAAACTTAAATCAAACTCAAGCGGTAAGTTATTTGCAGTTAAAGTATGTTGATGATAACAAACTTAATAAAATAGGTGGGACAGTTACAGGTAATATCAATATGTCAGGAAAAAAAATTATAGACCTTGGAAACCCAGCTGCAGAATCAGACGCAGCAACAAAAAAATACGTCGATGATCAAGAATCTAAGTACGTATTAGTCAACGGTGGTATAATGCGCGCATTTCTCAACACGAACAATAATGGTATAAATAATCTCAGTACACCAGAAACAGATTTTGACGCAGTAACAAAGAAATATGTAGACGATAATAAACTTGATAAAATAGGTGGGACAGTTACAGGTAATATCAATATGTCAGGAAAAAAATTTATAGACCTTGGAAACCCAGCCGCAGATACAGATGCAGCAACAAAAAAAATACGTCGATGATCAAGAATTTAAGTATGTGTCAATGAGCGGTGGTGTAATATATGGATATCTCAATATGAGCAATCATAGCATTATTAATCTCGGAACACCAGAAAAAGATTTTGACGCAGCAACAAAAAAATACGATGACGATAGAAACATTCCAACGGTAACAGCAATAACAACAATCAACGATGCAATGATCACATTCAGAAATGATTTTTCCAATCACGTACAAACGTTCTTAAATTTTCGTAGAAATATAAACAAATCTATTAATGATTTTTTTGGGAAGTCCAGCGGTTGTAGATATTAAACTTGCTTAAATTAACATAAAACTAAACGATATTATCAACGGAATTCCTAATATCATTGAAAAAACAAATTTGATTAAAATTCCTCACAAGCAGATCATCAATGTGGTATACACAGTAGCATCAGGATCAGCAACATGGACACCGCAAAATAACACTATCAAACATACCGCAGAAGTCACTGGTGTATATATGCTGTCCATATTTAGCGGTGCAAAATTTAGTATATTTACCACATATCTATGGCGTCATTCAATCGATAGTTTTTCTGGAACTGTATCTTTGGTGTTAAATAAAGATGTCGAGGAAATATTTCTACTGGAACCATCTGATAAAAAATTAACCGCAACGTCTTACTGGTGGTGTCTGGAATTTGTTGCTGAAACACCTCGATTGAGTTAATTATAATAAATCAAACCCAGGGACTGGCACTATTGTATAAAATATGTAAACAAATATTATACAATGAAAAAAAAAATATAGTTGATTTTAATCATATTTCAGAAAAAATTCCAAAACAAGATGTGGACGCTCTAATGCAATATTATAAATATTATCATAAAAACCTTTGGTGCGTAAAAAAATGTTACAAATACTATAACAGAATACTTCGAGTGATATCATATTTGCCACTGTTAATGACTAGCTCTGGTATAATTTCAAGTGAAGCATCATTAAACCCGTTTTTGTTAATAATATCTGGTGTCGGTGTTTCTCTTGCAACAGCTTGTAAAAAAATTGAAACTCGTCTTGCGACTAAAAAAAATGCTTGTAAAACAGCAAGTATCACCAATAAAAAATTACTTGATCAAATACGATCATATTTGCGGGGTATAAAATATGATATGGACGATTTAATACGCGAGTTCCGTATTATTGACAGTATGTTAACAGATATTCTGCCAATGAGAGTCAGCAGATATGAAAAAGATTATCATAAAATATGGGTTACAACAGTAGATGTTTAATTTTGTATAGCTTTAGTAATATCATTATCAAATAAAATATCAACCATATTGTCAATAAATGTCATCACATCATCTGCCCAACCCGCTATTCTCATATCATTTTCAGTCGCGAATAACCACACTGACCCATATTTTGGTGATATATGATATCCAACTTTTTAATACAATCGCTTATTATTTTAGTTTCTATATCAGTATAACTTGAGGCTGCTCTAATCGAATTAAATCTCTTACAAAATTTATTTGTCAGATCAAATCCAACAAGTCGGATTGACTTATAGTTATACATTATATATAATATTTCATTTGTTTGATTAATTTTGTCTATAGGTAATAGTAGTATACATAATTGAGTTGTTCCTATCTCAGAGACCCCCTACCCCAACAAAACAAATTTTGTCAGAAATATGTTAGAAAAGTCTTATCATATGAAAGCCATCATTTTGAGCTAAAAAAAAAAAAGCTGCTGACAAAAATGTTAACGTATAACGTTTTGGGGGTAGGGGCGTCTCTGAGAAAGGAACCTCAAATTATGTATACTACTTGCGCGTCCATAGTATCCTTGTGTCATTGATTAATTGTCCGCGCCATTTCGACTTATGTCAATCTCATTTGGTGACATACTTTTTGTGAAGTCGATACACAGCTAGCTTTATGTGTGGAAAATAACCGTTCACTATTCGTGGTGTGTGATACCATTGCTTTGGTCTGATGATTTAAGTGTGCAGTCATACATTATGGTCATTTAGTGCCTAGGTAGTGGACTGAAGTGCCTTGCACAGATAGGTACACCAAGGGTAGCCGACCCAACAGAAAGCGTGACAGCTGTTTATTTGATCCAACCTTAAGGTAATTGCGTCGTTTTTATTGCGCTGTTTCACCAGGAAGATGACAGCACCGTCTTGTATTAACACTGTCATTTATAAAGATTCATAACTTCAAATTATTTTATTTATAAGTTAAACTTTACTTATCATATCTTTGAACAAATGAAAGATACAATTCAGTACAAGAGCGTGATATTGAGTCGTGCTTAACATTAAATAACATATAAAATCGTGCTTACATTAAATAACATATGAAAATTGTTTATTTAAGTTTTGTAAGCAATGAAAGATAACCTTATTCAGTTAGCTGGAATCAACAACTTCAAAGACAAGCATGATGCAGTTATATAATTGTAAGTGGAACGATAGTCACAAATCAAATTCGTGCTTGAATGACTGCCTTCCAAGAACTTGGAAAACTGTGTTCCGCGAAATTCATTTCTGATAGTATTCCACTCATATGTATGCAATCGACTTTATTTTTTTATATAAAATAAACTGAGTGGTATATGTTGAAATGTATTTATTGAGAAAATTTGTACAAAAGCCCCGTCGAAAAGTGTTCACTTAAGGGGAAACTGCATGGGGTCTGCCTGACATGTTAATATTGTCATTAGGCCACGGTATTCATTATCTGCACGACCAGTAATCGACGATCAACCGTAAAGGTGAATCGGGCGTATGACAAATCTACGGCAGTACACTTCGAGCAAGTGAATGTTAACTTTTAATGAGACCTTTCTATATTATCTGTATTCCTTTTAATGGTCATTTTATGTCATACAAGACACGTACACAAAGTTGTCCTGGGGGCCCCGAGTGGCCGAGTGGTCTAAAGAGCTCACAGTTACGGATCACTGCCATCTCACCTCTCTCTGCGTGGGTTCGAGTCTCGGGCTCGGCCACTGTGGGTATGTGAGAAAGCTTGCCAGTAGCTTCTCGCGGGTCGGTGGTTCTTTCCGGGGTTTTCAGGGGTTATTCCTCCACCATTGATGCTGGCCGCCATGTATAGCCTATCTTATGCTGAAAAATGGCGTCAAACCCTATAACAACAACAACAAAGTTATCCTAACAAAATGTGCTCCCGTATCTAGCTCCTCGAACTAATTTGATTCTCATAGACCGTAATTTTCATGTCTTGATCGTGATACAAATAGCAAACCACACTTACATTATATGTGTGATCTATCCAATAGTAGAATTTTAATTGATGCGTCTCTTTTTTGAGAAAAAGTTCCCTGTCGGTGTCCAGTTGTTCACTGTTAACATCTGACTCGGCGAGATCTCCGAGTTTACATACGGGAGTACCTGTGCAGCGGCAGCGATAAAATAAAAATGGTTTTAGGTTTAATCTTGCTGGAATTTCTCGCAGCTCTTAAGTTGTGCACCATGTACCGGCAGACCATGGTCTGTGTTGTTTTTTGTACTGAAACACCTACGAAAGTGCAGAGACCCGAATCTGCCGCGCTTTATGTGACGGTATATCTGGGTCTATGCATTTTGCAGTTGGACTCGACTTATAAGCGATTATATTTTATCATCAGTACTCATAATAAATCTTCCACGTTCCCTAAGTTTACGTCATTTCTGAATTAAACTGCTTTCATTACTCGTAATCACGCTTTAAGGGTAAACGTTCTCGTCGAGCGTGTCGACTTTCACAATGGGACAGAGAAGTTTTTTCATGTGAGGTCATTTCAGAAAGTTAATGATGATACACCACCAGAGAAAATCCTGCACTTTTATGAAGGAATGCGGTTCATATAAAACATTTGATCCGCTATTTTATATTTTCATTGTTACTTTTATATTTCACTTCATATGTCTTTTGAATCATTTTAACATTTTTACCTTTAACTTTTGTCTTCTATACTCACGTTCACTTGGTTTGGTTTATCTTCCTATTTCATGGTTGCAATTCGTTACACATCACTCTATCTTATATTTGCTGTCCTTGTGGAACTTAATAATATATCTCGTTTCAAACTTTTGAAATTATTGAAATTTTGGTCCAAAATCTACATTTATAACATTTGAACTTTAAGTTTTTGGTCAAAATTTAGAAGCGTCATCTCTTGAAACAGGGACATACAGATGTACGTAGTAGATACATACATACATACATACATACATACATACATACATACATACATCAGTTCGTTCTAACTGTAAATTAGTTGTGTCTGTGATCGTACTTACAGTGGTTTACTTAATGTTATAAACATGGTACGCGTGAAATTCGCGGTTACGAAATGGCAAATAAACAAACGAAAACAATCAAACCTAAACAATCCGTGTGGAATCGAAAGGGAGAGAAGTATCAGGATGATTACAAAACAAATTGAAATCATAAGAAACACGGTAATCGTTCATATAAATATAGGTAATGACGATACATACTTGCACAGCGTCTATTAGATAATAGTTTGCAATAAGAGTTAATCTGAAGCCAGCCTTTCCCAACCCGTAAATAATGAATAAAGAGAAGAACTTTAAAAAAAAAAATAAAAGTACTTATCTAATATGGTAAGTAAGTGATCCTAATATTAGCATAATTGATATTCAACAAATACAGCCAGGTCATAGGTTTCCTAAACTTTCTGCAGCTTCATATCGAGATTTTGAAATATAGTTTACATTGCTTGGTTTGATACAATACATGTATATTGCTTTAACAAGTACCGGGCATGAATGATTTAAAATATAGTGCGAATTATCTTGAATTTTCATGAAATGTGCAGAGCCGGATGTGGTGGAGATCACCACCTGACTAAAAAAGAAAACACACACACACACACACACACACACACACACAAACGTACATTCACTGGTAAACTGAAACTGACCATCTCTTTATTCTTGCGCACGTTGAATGGATATTATGCACACTTTGAATAACTCGACCCATAGTGTTTTGCTTTGGTGCCCTTTCGAGGAAAGTCGGGACCCTTTTGAAATTGTTGAAACTCCCCCCTCCCCAACACTTGACCTGACCGGCCCTGATGTGAATTACTTTATTTTGGAACAAATTCTGAGGACTTAATTTTTTTTTAAATAGAAATTCCATAACTCCTTCTTTCCCATGAATGTAAAGACTCCTGAAACCAAAACTAGTTTTCACCTTCTGCTATCTCTTCTTTAAACAAATTTTTTAAAATTTTGTCAAAGAACAACAAGCTACCTCATTACAAATCTCCGTTTGAAGGAAAGTTTTGAGAATATGAGTAAATTAAAATTTCACAGTCTCATTCTGTGCATGTAGATTTTTTGTACAGTAAATTGAATTGTATATGCTAAATTTCTAGGTAACGTTTTAAGATATTACTATACGTTTGACTGACATGCTGCATTAAGATCGCAGTTTGAAAACTACGACCTTGAGTATTTCAAGTGTTTCCAAAGCAAGCAGCAACGTGAGATATGCATAATTATCATGCGTGCGATTTAATTATGGATCCATTCAGTCGATATCCTAACCAGTATGCGACCTGAGTGTTGAGTGTGATAAAAAATTAAACCAAAGTAACAGTTGTTGAGCAGTCTCTCAGAATTACAATCAATATTTTGTCCTAATTCACAAACTGATAACTGGAAAAAAGTGCATATTTGCAAATGCAATGCAGTGTCACGCAGTATTCGTGATGTTCATTTTCTCGTGGGCACAACACAGACTGTTAATTCTTAGAATGTCATTAACATAAAAAAAGCAAATTTTACGATACTGATGAAGTACACAGAGCGACGAAAGGCTCTTACTTTCACTTTTTAATCTAAAATACCGAGATAGGATCCTAACTGAGGAGGCACTGGATCAGGAGGTTTGTGTGTAAACCCCCCCCCACACACACACACACCGATTTTAAGAACGAATAGTATTAAGGATATAAAAGATGCACAAAACATAGTCTTTTTTTTCCGTTGATTTTTAATTTATAACCTGATTATAGCCAAGGGGGTCCCTAACACTGTCGATGTATTGGCGTTTCAAAACAAACAGAAGTCCATTTCAGTTAAATCTTGTCATCTGCATCCAATATTTGCAATGTTTAGTTATAATAAAGCTGCAAAACAGAAAGGTCAATAACTCTAAGATAAATTACGGTGGCAAAGTGGTTTTCTCGATGAGCGCATTTAGGTGATGACGAAAATATTTACCAAGTTTTATGGCAATCGAAAATAAACTACGAGACAAAATACTCTAACGAAACACATCAAAACATGCTACACAGCACCATCATTTAGGCAGTAAGACCTCGACGCCCAAAATATAAATATCAAGGTCGAGGTCTTACATTGTTGGACTAGTGATGAATAAAACATTTACCACTTTTCGTGGCAATCCATTAAAAATTGCTGGTTAGCGAGATTGTGTTATATGTGCATCATCGGAAACATTCTTGTTACTTTCCGACGACACTCGAAAGCTTCGAAGGAAAAGTCGAGGACGTTCCAATTGTCACTGCATTCAGCTACAAAACGAAATGGCAATAACTATAACAGAACGAGATATCGATATGTGCATCTTCAGCATCTTTACCTGTCAAGGGTTATCGGTTCACTTAGTTCCGTGTCGATGTATAACGACGCTTCGAAGTTTCACCTTTGCTATCCTATTGTCTTCAATTTATTTTGCCATACGTCGATAACCATTGGCAGGGGAAGATGCTGAAGACAAGGCATTAGCAGCAGGCAGGGCGAACCCTACAACTTTTTCCTGATCTTATTTTACAAAAATAAAGGTTCCTACAGGGGCTGAAAAATAAGGTCAATAACGCTAAACCGAACCTCCTAACTTTTATTATTACCATATAGTTTGAAAAAACGGATAATAAATCGTTTTAGGTTAGCTCATTTTTGTTATTTTATTTTTGACTTTTTGTTTTTATTTTTATAATGCGTTTAGTTTACTTACCAGGTCAATTAATTTTTGTTGTTCACCCTGCCTGCTGCCGTAAATTAACCAAAGATTTTATGCAGACCTATACGATGTCTGGATCTTGGATCACGTAAATTTATTGTAATAAATCCAAACGGAACAGCTTGTGCTTGAGCAAAAAAGTTTTTGAACTTCATCATATCCATATCCCCTGAACACCAAGTATAATAAATATTCTGTAAAGTATAATTATCTACTCCATTAAACATTACTAAAATATTGCAGTTGTCTCTGATCACTTTAGGTATTTGTGTATAACGCTGAGTGACGTATATAACATCTGTATTCTTGTGTCTACCTCTGGAAAATATTCTAGCTGGATTTGATTGTCTGTCCAGCATAACGTCATCGTACACCACTAAATTATTAATAAATCCATCTAGGTCATCTACAGATGGGGCCTCATCAATATCGGTAATAAAGTCAACAACATCATTACCGTTTTCATTCAGCAATTTTGCATTTTCATTAAAATCTTTAAGTACTTCGTAACAATGTTGATCATCTACGGATGGTGCTACTAAATACAGTTTACTCCATTTCAACCATCGCATTATTAAATTTAGTAATAGTTGTGTTTTACCTGATCCAGATGGACCTATTATAATCATCCTTATCGAATTTGGTAATGCTGGATGATGCTTCACTAGTTCCTGTTTTCGTGTCGCCGAAAAATCAATTATATCCTTATTATTAATATCATGGATTTATATTGTGTTCGGTGTAGAGCATCTACACCCACTGCTGAATTATCTACAATAACAACGAAAAATAAACGACGTGCTCTGACAGGCAAATGCGTTAAATGTGGCACGAAGAAATACAAATTTGTCAAAACAAAGACAGGTGGAGATATTGCCGCTTTATTAGGAAATTACCAGGAACTCCATGGGCTAAATACCCCGGTGAGAAACATCTTCCTGGAACTCGACTTGATATCCGACTTGATGATCAAGATCAACCAAGATCAGGAGAGTATCCAATAAATAAGATTGATCAAGCGTGTCATGTTCATGACGTTGCGTATAAAAGTAAAGATTTACAACAACGGCATCTCGCACATGTAAAATTGATTCATGCATTAAATTCTATACCTAATAAATCTGTTAGAGAAAAACTCGCTGGTTTTCTAGTAAAATCTGCCATGAAAGGTAAAATAATGTTAGGGGCTGGTAATTAATTATATAACTATTGTAATGGAATCCATTTATTATAGCCCAAGAGGATATTGGAGAGGAAGAGCAGCGATTACTAAACTTGCTGAAGTAGCAAAAGTTTCACATTCTGTTGCTGCAGCGTGGTTAGCACGACAGGCAATATGGCAAATTTATCTACCACCACCTAAAAAAATTCAGTATGCACATTTTGATGTCAACGTCCCTAATGAGGTTCATCAAGCAGATATTTTATTTTTACCACACGATACCATTAAAATTGGTAAACGTCAATCACGCACGTACAAATACGCATTAACTGTCGTTGACGTTGCAAGCAGATATAAAGAAGCTGAACCATTATCAACAAAGACAGCATCTGAAGTTGCATCTGCGTTTGAACGAATTTATCAGCGAGGACCTTTGCGATGGCCACAGTTATTACAGGTTGATCCTGGTAAAGAATTTCTTGGTGCAATATTATCGTTGATGAAGAAACATAACGTTAAAATCAGACGAGGACATACTGAAATTCATCGTGATCAGGCAATCGTTGAACGATTTAATCGAACACTTGCTGAGCGGTTATTTGGATACCAATACGCAAAGGAAATATCTACTGACTTTAAGTCCGGTGAGAGATCTCGTGAATGGGTTACAAGGTTACCAAATGTGATAGCTGCATTAAATAACGAAATTACTCGTTCAACTTCCATGAAACCTTCTAATGCGATTACAAAAAAATATATACCCCGTAGCAATGACAGACAACAACCTCAACCAGTATTAGGTAATGTAACTGTAAGATATTTATATGAACCTGGTGAACTTGAAGGTGGTAAAAAAAGAGCAACCGATCCTATCTGGAATGTGACTACGCATACAATTTCTAGCGTGGTAAGATCTACTGGTAGACCTCCAATCTACAGATTAGATTCGACAGCCCCTCAACGTGGATTTGTGCGTGAACAATTACAAGTAATTCCTAAAGACACACAATTACCACCACATACAATTACATAACCAGAAGCTCTACGTCGATTGCATTCAAGACAGGTCAGCATCACATTATCACGTATATGACCAAGATCACTATTAATTCTGTCTACGGTAAATTGTCTTGGATTATTATTCGAATATTGCCATAACATATTACAGTTACAGCTTGCACAATGATTATTCTGTCGTTGTTTTAGTGTTATAATAAATTCAGTATCAATATCAAAGTCACGATTATTTTTTTTTGTCACATTGCTTATAACCAGATAGTTTTTTCTTATTACGTCATTGCTAACAGTTTGATTATTATTTTCTGTAAAATTCATAATAACCCTATGTAGTTGATATATTCTTCTGACTCGAGAAACTGCGAGATAGACTAAATTTGACCATTCGATCCGATCATCTATAATCCAGATATTTGTATCAGAAATAGTTAACCCCTGTGACGAGTGAATCGTTATAGCGTATCCTAACGTCCACGGTGATTTATTCATACTCAGCGCATTCTCAACAACATTAATATCGACTAAAACAATATCATTCAAGACAAGATTCTGTATTCCACCACCAGGAATTTCAACATCAATATTCTGTCGTCGAGTATCTGCTGGGCGATAACACAAAGGTACAGGTAGATCTGAAAACTTTTCTTTATGTAACGTAAATAATTTCTCCTGTAGTTCATCACGAACTATCTTTCTACTTGCAACTATTAAATCAGCGGGATTCCATAAATTTAGAAAATCATTCATAGAAGTCTCTGGAATTACTCCTCGCATTATTTCACATTGTATTTTATCCGGCTGTAGTCTGATTAACCTTTTAAACTCCTTCAGCGGTTCATCAATAGCTCTATGGTCGTCATTTATTTCTTCATAATAATCTACGTTATTCTTCAGCCATTCATGTGGAGACTGACCAACGAAGGGTGGTGGTTGACCATGATCGCCACACATTATCACAGCAGTATTCTTTGTCAATAACCAATCAAGAAATGTTTTTAATATTTCTAACGACACCGTGCATATCTCGTCCCATATAATATATTTAGGTATATATTTCTCACCCATTCGCTCAGGAGTCCATGTGTCTTCACACCATCTGAAGAAACTATGATATGTACACGATTTTACTCCTCGCTCTTTTATCTCCCTGGCGAGTTTATGTCTCGGTGTCAAAACAATTATATCTGAATTATTATTCATGAATAATTTAATCGCACGTGTTGTTTTACCTGAACCACCGCATCCGTTAAGATAAACAGTCTTATGTCTAGCCACAGGATCATATACAGATGGTGCTGATGACTTTAATACTTGATTATTATTTTTGTAATATATTTCCTTAATTTCAACGTCGGCAGATTCAGAATAACTAAGTATATTTTCTTGTGTTATTCTCCATGATCCCCATTCACCATTACCAAGTAGCGGTTTTAACAAATCTGTATATTTTTTATTTATATAAAACGAATCCGTTGCTACTCTGACAGCATCACGAGGAAATCTATTTATCATAGACAGTAGATTTATAGAAACATATGCCAACATAGATGATCTTAAATGAGTAAATTGTGGTGAGTCACCATCAAGATAACTCACAATTGTACCTTGTTTGGTTCCGTCTGACAAATAAGCATTACTCCGATTTATAAATGTGTTTTTTTCCGTTGTATCAGCAATTATAAAATCGAGTTCAGCATCGTCCATAATCAATCTTGTACAGTGTCTTTTATGATCATATGCTCCTCCTTGAGTAAATTTGCCAATTATCTTTCTACCAAGATCTTTTGCAAGTTTTTCATCGTGCTCGTCCCTGCATTTACGTATATTATTAGTAATTTTAATAATGTCATCTTCATTAAGATCAGGAAATTCTTTCCTGGCATCATCGATATTAAATCTATTTGGTTCTGGTAACCAAACTTGCTTTTGTAACCGATACGATATAATTGCCTCACTCACCTGTAAATATATTAAAATTCCAACATCAAGCATATATCTCAATAGTACTATTGGAACCCAACATTTTTCTGAAAAATGTCTTCCAAACCAAGCATAAGTAATCGGATGGAGATTTTCTGCAAACTCGAATGATTCTACATGAGCAAATCCGGTTAAGTCAAAATCTGGTAAATGTCCGTTTATCGCAACCCTGGTCATCTCGTGTGATGGATGTCCGAATCTCTTAAAGTATTCAGAACATTCTCCGTATCCAAGAAAACTTCCAGGATAACATGCTACCATATCAACGGATATAACGTCATTATACTTATATTTAGTATTCCACAATCCTCCGTGTCCATATTCTACGCAGCTTTTATGGATATCTTCAAGAAATTCCGATCGTGTTGGTTTCCATAAATTTTTCTCCTGAGCGAAATGAGCCGCTACAGATGGAACTGTAAAACAATTATTTAATAATTGTCTAACTTTGACATCGTCAGAAGTATATTTCAGCGCAAGATGTTCCATTTCTACATTAAGAGATTCTGTACGGTAAATATCACCATTAGGCCGTACAAACTGATCGTAATAATCATTTTCTGAACTTTGAAATAACCAAACGGATACAGGGTCACTTTTACTGATATTTTTGATAAAATCAAATATATGACCATCATAAAATTTAACCGTTCTATCTCGTGGAAATATTGTTACTGCTGAGGTCCACGCATGCGAATTATGATCAATAATATATATAGGAGTTCCATTTTTTATGTATTTTGGCTTATATAAAATCTCTCCTGTCAGCGTCTTTACTGTTATTGGAAATCTTAATTTCTTTTCTAGATCAGCAACATCTCTGATAGATGCTCCAGTATCTTCAACTGATTCTGCCCACATATTTATTTTTTTACGCCTTAAATCTGTTAAACCATTACCACGTATCGCGTTTATGAAATGTTCTGTAACTCGTTCAGCGACACAGTTTATTCTTGACTCTGACAGTTTCATCGGCTTAAGATCCCGGACGTCAGGTTTATTATTAAGCGGATATATTGCATATACAACCGCAGTAACTGGATATGCACGTTCATAATATAATTTGTCAACACCGGTTAGTATTCCGGGTTTAGATTTATTATTCAAAAGAACAATATTATTTCCTGACTGTATGCGTACTGGATCGCGCTTGTCACGAATAATCCAAGTATCTTCTTCTGTATTTACAATAAATTTTATTAAAATAAAATATTTTTGATCATCAAGGTGATTGATAATCGCTTTTCCTCGTTTGTCATTCATTATAGTATCTACAATATTTCCGATTCTGAATGTTGACCATACATGAGCAGCACTACTATTACGAAATTCATTCTTTGCTTCACGGATACGTTCGGTTATATCCTCATTTGTTAATGCCAGATCTTGCATCAAAGTATTAATTTATATTCTGATAGTCTGTCAAGATCAAATCTAGCTCTTTTAGGTTCAATTGCCGATAATTCGTTCATATAATTAAGACAAATATTTAAATTAAAATTTTAGTATATATATAATGATTGAAACAAAGAACAAATGTGCTTGGCTCAAAATTGGACATACTTCTCCTTGTAATAAATCGTGCGTGAACAAATACTGCGGAAATCATGCGCAAAGTATCAAAAATGGAAGTACAGGACCAATACCGTGTGTGAAATGCGGTGTTGGAGTCAGAGGAAAAACTCAATTGTGTTTAAAATGTGGCGGAAAAAAATTATAGGGAGTTAAAACGATATTATGACAAAAAAAAATAATACATCGTCAGGTAAATCTCCTATAAAAACCGTAGAAGATTATCTGACCAGATTTCAAAACAATGATTTAAACAAATAATATTATTATATAAAATGAATCAGACAAATCAGATCCAAAATGATATTATAAGACAATTGAAAATTGAGTACTATGAGAAACACGAATTTGTGAAACATCCAGTATATACAAATTATGAAGCGTCTCGAGCTGGTGTAATCAGACACTGTAAATCAAAAAACCCAGTCGGTAGTCTTGATAAATTTGGTTATTTTAGATTCAATACAAGTGGAAATAAAAATTATTTATCAAATAGATTCATTTTCGAATGTTTTCGTGGAGTAGTTAAAAATGGACTCGTAATTGATCACATTGATGGAGATCCCCAGAATAATCGGTTATCTAACCTGCAAGCTATTACACAAAGTCAGAATTCTGCACGTGGAAATACTGGAAAATGTAAAAAGTTTGCAAGAAGATCTATTAAATCCATAAATACAGAAACAGGCCAAGAAATAACTTTCCCATCAATGAATGCAGCTGCAAAATATTTTAGCATACATCCTGCTTCAGTACAATTTGTCGCAAATAAAGTATACAAATCTGCATATTCAATAAAATATGATCAGTCGATAGTATTTGAATATATCTAACTCTGTCTTCCTAACAAAAAACAAATAAATATTTTTTTTATATTGTATATAGTTCGACTCTATATTTTGCCATGGGTACCTTCACCGTCGCTCTCTGTGTCGCTTTCATTTTTTACAGAATCAAATAACAATTTTTCTTAATTGCATTACACGATTGTCCACAATCTTCTTTTTCTCGTACTCACGAGATAGTTCGGATCTGATATTTTCGATCGAACGTGCAAGAGGCGCAAATAGCTTTACCTGTTTGTCATTTACAATTGCCAAGGATTCTAACATAGACTGATAAATTGATTTTACGAATTTATAATTGGATGATAATGTGTATTTATTGTCGATTTTTCGTTGTTTTAATATTTCATAATCGCATAATGTTTTTTCAGGATCGAGATTATCAGAGAGATTTATTCCGTTATGTTTTAATTTTTTAATAGCAGAAATAATAGCATTAATGTTTTCTTGGTTCATTATATATATAAATATTTCTTTAAAATAAAAAAATAATTGACATTCAAGTTTTTAACTTTGACTTTTGACCTTGATGTTTGGCCTTTCAAGTTTTAAAGTTGACTGACTTTGTGTTGACTGACTTGGTCTTTATATAATTTTTATTATTATTATTATTAAAAATATCAAAAATAATCAGTAGCATCCTAAGCGGTTACCCGTCACTTGGCCCCTGATAGCCTTTGTGTCTTTCATGGAGTCCTTTTTTTGCATGATGATGTCTTTCTTATGACCGTTATTGGCACCCCATGTTCTGTTTCTATTGGCTAGCATTCTTTCTGAATGTTTCTTTGTGGGGGCCTTTCAAATGAGGTAGAGAGCTCAGGCATGCTACTGATTATTTTAGGGGGTACCTTGCATAGACACATCCCCCAGCGAATTCCTAATCGAAACGAAATATAAGAAATTCAGAGGACTGTCTAGGCATTGCGGTTTTATATAACCCCCCACCACCACCAAATCAAACCCCGGGGTAAGTGCAAAATGCACTCACCACGTGGCGTGACGTGGTGAGGGGTTCATGAAACCTCGGGGCGGTGCCCCCCAATCTTAATAAAATTGGCAACCCTTGGACCATATACCCATCCCCGCCGGTCATGGGAATCGAACGACAGACCTTCAGCACCAGAATCCAAATATTCTTGCACTGAGCTATGACATTCGGTTGAATATATATGTTCGAGAAATTATTATATAGTATATGACTAACACGAGAGAGTATTACATTTTCTAAATAAATCAAGAAATTTATGATTTTACTAAAATATATTCACCACTCGTATATATAAAACGATTAAAATATATTACCACTCGTATATATAAAACGAGATTACTTAAAATTACAGACACAGGTAATATACATGCAGTCTGAAGATGAATAACTACTACGTCAGCCAAGCCCACACAAAATCGATAAAGTACATCCTGTTCCAGCACGGCCTTTATACACATATATTTTTCGTTTTAAGGTTTTAAAATTACTATGAGAATACAACACTGTTCACATTATAGGGCAGGGATATATCAAACAGGTTGGTTTTTAACAAGCCTGTAAGGATTAACAGACAGACGGACTAATACGCTTCGTTCGATCAAGCTAAGATACACGTATGTACAACTGGGTTTGTACAGGTAACGACGTAGTACATAAGGGGAAATAATCGTTTAATTTACTCCGCGGAGAGAGATAGCAGAGTTATCTCGCTTTATTATATATACAATTGCTTTAATCATAGGAATTGATTATTTATTCTGTTTTTGATTAATTTTGATTAGTAAACTACCCATCAGATTATTTCAGAATCAGATTATTTTTTTCTCCCTGATTATTTACTCAGACGTTCTACGAGCGTATATACAAATTAATATTAAGTGATTCTTGTCTTAGATCCAAAATGCATCCTGTCTGGTCAGTAAGTTTGAAATTTATTCTTGACAATAATGGATTATGTACACGTAGATAAATTGGATTAATTGGCTCAGATATAATTAACCACCCGGGCGGTACTTGAGGGCTAAATGAATATAATATATATCCTTGTTGAACCTGGTTAGACTTTGAAAGATAGCTTGATAGCTGTCATCAATTACGTCACATACTAGATTGACCGCGATCGTTGATGTTATATTAACAATACCAGGTGAGATATGGCGACCTCCACCATGTGGATCATTATTATATTTAAGAATAGTTGGTGTGGGTATTAATTTTTTCCATGAATCACATATTCTTTTAAAATGTTCATCAATAAGATCATTAACTGACTTCTTTAGCTCTTCAGAGTTAAATCCCGGAATTACAAATGTTGGTAGCTGTTCTTCTGTGATTCCATAATATTTAAGAAATACTGTTTTAAATAAACGTTTATAACTTACACGCTGAATAGGACCGTCTTCATTAACTATGTAAGTATTAAGAAATCTATCTGCCGGTACGTTTAATGTTTTTTCTCTGTCAACGATAGCCTTCTTTACATATTCTAAGTCTGATGCAACTTGATTCAAATGTTGTATTGTTTCAATTATTTGATTTTTTAAGTCATCGTTGTAGGAAGTGCTGATGCTGGAAAATAAATTTCTTAGATCATTAAGTACACGTCCATGTTCAGATTTAATTGGTTTTGATTTTGAGTTAATTTCTTCAACATTAATTGTTGCTATTCTTGTTGTACCTTTACCCCGAACGAAATCTATAAAATGATTATACTGTGCATAACCACGATAAGCATCCGGAATCTCTATAAATGGATAGGTTTTTCGATATTCTGGAAGTTTTATAAATTTTTCAACATCTACGACGAAATCAGATCGTTGTGGTTCTGGTGGTCCTTGATAAACTAGTGGAACATCAGGCCATCCTAATACTGATCTAATCGAACTTTGATAAATATCTACGGAATAATCAGGGGAATTTATTTCAATCACCGCCGATAATGTTGGTTCGTAAACAGTAATTGCTATTTTTGATTCCTTTCCTGTAATAGATTTAATTCTGCGTTGGAACTCATCATTAATCTGCTCTATTTGATAACTGCCCGTTGGAATAGCAACTACTTGCCAATCAGGAGTTCCATCAGGCTTATTCTTATTAGCGAATACTAATGAATTATTTGGCTGTAGTCCACCAAATGGTTTTGATCTAATATTTGGCCAGCTATAATAAACTCGTAATTGTGCTAATGCTATTTCTTTTGCAGGAATTGATGTTGGAAAATTGACACTAAATTCAGGATTGGTCGAACTTAACGATATCATAGTAGTTTTTGACGGAGTCGTATTAGTGACGATCTGCTGAAGTAACTCCCTGTCTGTCATTATTGTTGTTGTTATTATTTAATTCGTTAAAATCATTAGCGATCACCTTAAACGCGTCATCATAGGTTTTCATCATCATTGCGAATTCAGTATCGGATATTTCTCCATCACTGACACATGAAGAAATATACAAAGATAGTTTAGAACATGCCTCTGCCACTGTATGTAATTTAATCATATAATCGTGCAATTTAGCATTTGTAAAAGTATCTATCTTTTTAGCTATAATACCGAGAACACCAGCAATAGTCGTTGATGCTGAAACAATGATGGTTATAACAGCAGGTGATGTCATCGTCAATGTTGATAATAATAATCCTGTTCCAGCAATAACAGCAGAAACCGAGTAAACAACTACATCGATGACAACTATACGCCTTTTGTATTTTTTTATTTTCGTGTTATAATAGTCGATAAAATCCTTTAGTTTAGTCAGACGTTCATATACTTGATTGTATCTGTAACGTTGAACGTCGATGTAGGACTGAGGTCTTTGGTTTTGATCCATTATACTAACAACGTCATTTAATTAAGTTTCAGCTACGAATTCTAGGTACCACCAGTAACGTCTCGGAGGTATTTCCGTTGACATTAACGTAAAGATTTCTTTGATGTTCTTGGTTAGCATCACCAATGAGGATTATGATATACATTCGGTGATAATGAAGTTGCCGCAGTAATTTCTGAACCGTACATAGATAACCTGTATAACCCAGTTACTTCTGCGGTATGTTCGAGTGTGTTATTTTGTGGTGTCCATGTTGATGATCCTGATGCTACTGTATATACGATATTTTTAATTTGTCCGTGTGGAATTTTAATCAGATTAGTTTTTGAACAATATTAGGTATTCCACTGACAATATCATTGAGTTTCATGTTAACGTCGGTTAGTTTTATTTCAACGGTTGGTTGTTCCCAAAAAAAATCTTTAATGGTTTTGTTTATATTTCTACGAAAATTTAAAAACGTTTCTACATGTCTAGAAAAAGTAGCATTGAGTGTAGTCATTTCGTCATTGATTGTTTTTAACGAAGTTGTTATTGGAATTTCCTTATCATCGACGTATTTCTTCGTCGCAGCATCAAAATCAGATTCTGGTGTTCTAAGATTATTAATGCCGTTATTATTCATGTTGAGAAATGCACGCATTATACCACCGTTGGCCAATACGTACTTAGATTCTTGATCATCGACATATTTCTTTGTTGCGGCGTCTGTATCTGCGGTTGGGTTTCCAAAGTCTATAATTTTATTTTGATTCATAATAATGTCACCCATGAATGAATCACCAGCTTTCTTAATATAATCGTTGACTGACGTACCGGAATGTTGTATTTTACCCTGATCAGTAAAAGTAACTATATTATTAACAACCGCATTAGGAACTCGTATGAGCACATCTGGCAGTTGTATATTACTAGTTTTTAATCGTCCTTCCTTATCCTGAAAAACAACTACTTCATTTTGATCAACACTGGTTATGTTTAATAAATCGCCAATCTCATTTCTGAGCTGATCGAGAGTTGCGTATTTAGATAAATCAGCTTGCTGCTGAGCTTTACCACGAGAAGATCTTCCGTAAATATCCACCATTATATTTACTAATGCCTGTTTAAATGTGACGTCGTAGTATATTCATGTACAACTTTGTGAGGTGGTTTTGTTGATTCTGATACAGCATCAAGTACATTAAGTACTTCTCAACCACATATTGGTGGATCAGTTAATGTTTGTGTTGGTAACGTTGAATACCATATTGGAGTACTTTGATCGCCGCTAATATACTTTAAGAATTCTTTTGGTGGAGCTAGTCCATATGAATCAAAATAAATAATTCCACGTGGATCAATTGCATATCCAACCCAATGTGTGCCTGGACCAGAGTTTTTGTCGAGATTAATAATACCGGTTTCAATATTGTTTGGTTGTTTTGGTAAGTGATCACGCATAAAAACTCCTCTAAAATTTTATATTTTTAATTTTTTAGCAGCATCTAGTAAATTAAAATTGGACATAGGAGATATTAGTAAACTGTCCCTGGTAATCTTAGGCCTTTTCCGTACCATGAATGTGGAGTCCCTGGTAATCTTAGACCCCTTCCCTTTTTTTTGATTCCCTGTCCGGTTGCTTTCTTTAACGCCATTCCAGCAGCGGTTCCAACGGCGCCTAATGCAGCTGCTTTTGCAACAGCTGGGGCTGCAGCGGCAATTAATGCTGGTATTGCTGCAAGAAGTGGAAATATACCACCCGTCTTAATGATGTCTTTAATGGCACCCGCAGAAAGATTAAGTTTTATACCTTTATTTGATTTTTTGGCTTCATTGAAATGTCTGAACTGACGTTCTGTAAGAGATAATTTATTTGAACCGCTCATCTGCTCCTTCTTTAGCAATATTTTTAATCCACAGTCATTTTTTGATGCTGATTGTATCCTTTTAATCTGACCAGGAGTCAGACTAACACTAACGTGATTATATGACATTATAATATTCATAAACGATCTAATTACATGTTTTCTACTGGAGCATCAATGACTCTCATTCGTCCACCAGCACCTTCAAGAAACATTGATTTATCGCTGAGTATGACAGCAATTGTTCTGTAATTGTCAATACCTTCTATTGCTGGTGGTCCTACTGCTCCTACTGGCTTCAGAACGCGAGCTCGAAAGTGTATATCAACAACAGATTGTCTGGTTAAATCTAAATGTTCGAGCGAAAAGTAATAAATTGGATGTAAAGTTGTAAAATCCAGTTGTGATATTTGTAAACCAGTATCAATATTTTGATCACGGCCCATGAACGTCATCAGACGATGATATGCACGTGCTACATGACTTTGATCAAAATTCAATAAAATATCTTCGGATGGTTCTTGATGTCCATTTATTCTTAACGAAATCTCGGAAACATTAAGATGATCAAATATCATAATACTACGTAGTTGATTGTTTACCCGTGCAGTATTTTGTAATGCAATAAATATATGCCGTGGTGCAGAAACACCCTGCTGGGAAGCTATATGCCACGTGAATAAACCATCAATATTACTCTGGATAGCATCTGTGGTCATTGTCAACCATGATAATATTGATTTACCACCTTGACTCATAAAAGATAGTAACCGATCTTCTTCAGATATTGTTGGAGTCATTACTGGCATCCATAATGAAAGTTTTGTAAGAATTACTTTACCAGCATCACTAGCGGGTTGCCATATTGCATCATCGTCGGTTGCTTTTCGTACAAGTACAACTGTATGCTTAGCTCCAAAAATGACTTTTCTGACATTTCTGCAAAATCCAAAAATATGTGAAAGTGGAATTGCGCATGAAAATGCTCTTCTTCCACCACGCAACATTGCTCGACGTGATCTAAATCCTAAGTTAAAATCTGGATCTACATTAATAATCATACTTTGTATATCCGCATCGGCGTTTCTAGCAAAATTTCTTGGTCGTCTTATTTCATATTGTCGATACTCTGGAGAATCAGTTGTATCCTTTGCAAACATCATAGATGGACCAGCTGATCTTGAATAATCGTCGCTGTTATCTTGCAAGACCAAGTATTGTTGTAGCAACGTCAACGTCTTTCTGGATTGATTCAATATTTTTTCCGTCAATCATATACATAGCGCTATCAAATAACGCCATAATACCATTATTAACAAAACCGACACTAGCATCGTCTCCATATGCTACTGGTGCTGCAGGGGCAGCGTTATTTAAAATCTCACCTTCTACTTCAATAAAAGCCTCAGCGGGTAGGAAATACCTACTTGTATCCTGAACTTGCAGTTCAATTCGTCCACGCTGATACGGAATTCGAGCGTCATAAGAATAATATTGATAATCACGCACAGACTCATCTTTAAGATGAGTACTGGTGCGTCCATGTCGAATGCGGGATCAGATATACGTTTGAACATATTTATTATAATTATTATCGTCTAACACGAAGACCACTTCGGGAAGTGAGACCACTTCCTGCTATCAGACTAGCAGTTATATTTTTTTCTTTTTCTGACATTGGTACATCAGCCAACTCTGTTAGTTTTTGATTAGCAACTTGATTTATTATTTTACTGACATTTGCAAGCATTACTTCAGTACTAGGTAATTTTACTGGTGGTTGAGGTTTTCGTCATATTAATCGTGCTAGTCTATCTTTGATCGCTGAAAACGCTTTACCAGCGAGATTACCCATAGCACCAATACCTTTTTCACAAACAACATCAATAGCTTTCATTCCCAGTTGCTTTGCGATCGGTATTGCTTTTGGGGCTATTCTTCTAAATAGACCCTGAACAACATCACCTAGCCCATCTCCGTAGGTTGTTTTGTATACTGGTAATCGTGAATTTATTACCCTGACCATGGTTGGTCCACGTTGAGTACTATGTACGATCATTTTATTATAGTAATTGTATTTAATTACGTACTCAGTCACTGTAGTAGTCATCGGCAATTTCGTTAATAAGAGACTGATAAACATCAACGTCCATGACACCGCCTGTAAATAATCGTCTACAGATATCGGCCGCTTCATTAATTATTTCTGGAGAATTATTACCAGCTCTTTTTCCTCCAATGAGAATTTCTAGTCGATCAACATCAGCAAGGACATTATTAGGACAGGTAATAAGACCACTTCCATGATTAGTAAATCCACTTCCAGTTGCGCCAGGAGGATCATCTTCTAAGAGTCCGAATTTTTTCATAAATTCTAAATCGTCCATATCCTCTTGTGTATGTGGTGGTGATGATAATGGTGGAGTTTGTGCTACACGTAGTGGTGATGATGATCTTAATGGTGGTGGTAATGATAATGATGGTGGTGATTCCAATGTTGTTTGAGGATCTGGCTGTGATTCCAATGTTGTTTGAGAATCTGGCTGTTTTCTTTCTTTTGTATATTTTCGTTTTGGTCTTGCTTTTTCTTCTTCTTTTGCTTTTCTTCCTTCTTTTTTCTTTTGTCTTTTTTGTTCTTCAATTTGTTTTTTTTTTGTTCTCTTCTTGATTGGATTATATTGTCAATTTCATAAAGATAACCTTGATATAACACATCATTTTTAACTTTTTCAACATTCATATATATGCGATATAATACTTTTTGCCACTCTTTACGGGTTTTAATATAATTAGAGTGTTCAGGTTTCATAAATGTACCTCTTCAACTAAAACCATCCACAGCAAATAAAGCCAATTGTTTTAGATCTTTAACGTTATTCTTAATTGTTTTAATAGTAATTTCATTAAATTTATTTATTAGTTCAGCATTACTTATTACAGGATTTTTTCGTTTAGGGGCTGATGCTTCAGCAACTACAGGTATTTGTTGTATTGGCTGAGCAGCAGCAATTTCAGCTGGAAGTCCCCGTAAAATCCTTTTTGTCTGTTTTGTTCTTTCTGCTATTTTTCCAGTTGCTTCAGCAGTTTTTTCTAATATTGGTTGAAGACCTTTAGTGGTTTCTGTAATAGGTTTAAATAATTGTTTTGTATCCTCTTCAAATTCGACTTGAGATTCCTGATGCGATTGTAGTTGTTGTTTGACAGCATCACGGGTAGGTAAATATTTTCTAATTGCTTCTAGTCGCTCTCAAGCTAATCTAGCAGAGTGAGGTTCGCCTATAACGACCATTATTAATAATATTTATACTGGCTGTTTAATTTACAGCAGCAGGCAGGGTGAAAAACAACAAAAATTAATTGACCCGATAAGTAAACTAAACGCATTATAAAATAAAAACAAAAAGTCAAAAATAAAATAACAAAAATAAATGTCTGTTCCAAAAAAATGTCTTATTTTTCATAGGTGATTTTAGTTGTCTTTTATTTTTACTTCTACTAATAATAATAATAATGATGGCGGAGCATTTAGCGGAGCCATTATTATTATTATTAGTAGAAGTAAAAATAAAGACTTAAAATACAATAAAAACTAAATGCGATTTTCATATCCTCTTGAAGGTTCAGTTTAGCGTTATTGACATTTTTTTTTTCAGCCCCTGTAGGAACCTTTATTTTTGTAAAATAAGGTCAGGAAAAAAGTTGTAGGGTTCACCCTGCCTGCTGCTCTGTTTCAAAATTAATGATGAATTACATCTTGGTATTGCCTTTTTTTTAATACTTATACTTTTTCAAAGGTAAGTTTACAAATTCATACAGATATCTGCCAAATTTAGACCAATTCTGTCAGAATTTATCTCTCATGTTTGCAGCTGTGACCTTAACCTTGAGACTTAAGTCCTGGCTACAGTATCTCTAATTATGATATATTACTGGTTCAAGTTTCATTAAAATATCTTCTGTAGTTTAAAGTTATCCTCCAGAAAATATAAAAATTACAACAACAAAAATCACATTTTTCCCTTGTCTTGTTGTGAATGTAACCTAGTGATAGGGGGAACTGTCCATGGTATTTGACACACCATCTAACATACAAATGGGCAGAATTTCATAAAATCTCTCCAGCTGTCACAAATCTGATTCAGTATCTAAATCCTATATATGGGCATGTTTTTTGAAACACTTAAACCAACTTAACAATGAATTGACCTTTGACCCCAAAGCAGTACTGATACTTTGTATCCTATAGCAACATATCTTTACATTGTTTGACAACAATTAATCCACAGAAACAAGAGATCAAACAACTTTTAACAGTGGTGGCCATATCAGATACCTGAGCAGCACCAATTTCATTTAGCATGAAGCATACCTGCCATAAAATGACATGTCAAGCTAAAAACATGATTTTTTACTCTCAAAACCACTGACATGATCCTATTTCAGTAATCTTGAAAAGAAAGAAAAACCTTAATATATGCCCATGACATGTAGTGTGCATAAACTGTAAACTTTCCTGCCTGTAGCTCATGTAAAACTATCCTTGGGGCAGTTTATACAGCAATTGTCATAAAGGCAATTAAAAGGCAAGGAGTTTGGGAGTAGTGCATAATGCTAATTTGAAGTGGCAAAGTTACAAAGTGGAACAATTCTTCTCGTTTTAAGTTTTAGGTCAATCAAAGAGATGCTAGATGCCTTATTAAGAGTAAAAGTTTCTCATCGGTTTAAATAAGAATGTTAAAGCTGTCTGTATTCATGATTATTGGCAAGTTTACAAACAGCAGAAATGTTTCACTGAAGTTGGGTTTTACTCAATATATAAAATGCAAAGCATGATTATTTTAATCATTTGAATAGTGTTCAAGTATGAATTTTTTCAGTGATTCAGAAAGCAATAAGCTATTGGTAAAGCAAGAAAAATAAATTTCAGACCTCTTGGTTGACAGTTTTACTTTGTGAAGCACACCAGCAAGGAGAAGCATTTAATTCTTTGCACTTACTCAAACAACATATGGACAAAGTCACTCTGGAGTGTATGATATCTGTTGAAGTAACAGCACCACCTGTATGTAACAATGGCACAAACTAGAACATATTTGACATCCTGAATTTAAAATTAGTTCTCTTTACTATTATTTGTTATTTTAATCTTGTTAAAATATTAACTATTAATTGACCCATGCTTTTCATGATGATTTTAGCCAAGAACTAGACAGACTGAAAGACAATAATAAGTACAAGTTCATGTTTGCATAATTTATTTGTATTGATAAAACATTAACACCAATACTGGACAGAAGCATTTGATACTGTAAAGCAACCATTAAACTTGAAAATATTGTCTCCCTCCCTCTTACCCCAATCGTAATGTACATTCTTTTCCATTAGAAACAAGCATATGATCTTGTGGCCAACTGCACTGGATACAGTTCTGACCTTGCTAACATTATGGTCATCAAAAAGAACACATTTCTGACAAGGATTCACTCAGAAAATTCAACAGGGAAGTTTGAAGAACAGTCCTTCCAGTTTCTAATTAGTGCAAAAATGAACATGAATGACACCAGCATGACTAAGTAGATGATGGGATGAATGTGTGCATTTAGTTTCATGGCAATCCTCTGAGTAGTTTAGGAACTGAACAGAACTCTATAGACATAATGCATGCAAAAATGCATACAGTCAGTACAATACATAATTCATATATGCAACATATTGATGCATAAATGAATGCATAAATGAGCAAGGAGTTTAAGAGGAGTTGCAAAGACAATTAGTGCTAACAGAAGAATGGAAAATGGACAAAAGATGACACACAATGAATGAAAGACCACCCCATAAGCTCTACTGATCTAGGACCAGAAGAACTAAAAATATTGAGGTCAAAAGTCATATGGAAAAGTCACTTATAGATGTAGATGTCAGTAATTTCTACTTAATTTGGATTAAAGATTCAGATTTTAGTTGATACTTATCTCCCAACCCAAGTAATGTGAAAAACAATAAACAAAGCATGTGGTTTCTGTGTTTGCTATGAATCAACAAACTATGCACACCTACAGGGAAAACATGACAGGGACAAGGAATTCCTTTGGGTGCTTAACACATCATGGATTTGTTACAGTCTGGGACAACTGTGCAAGAGACAGGGGACTCTTCTATTACTTACACCAAAATCTGTTAAGTAAAGAAAAGTCTTTCTTGGCATAAAGTTTGGCGGCTGTCTGTTTCTCTCTTGCCTCTTCTTTTACTGTCAGGTTGAGCTGACGGACCATGCTCAGGGTGTCCAAGCAACCTGTGAATAAAAAATAGCATAAAGGAAAAATGAACAGCTATGTCATTATAGATGTTTCAGCACCTAGAATATCTGGCCTACAAACTGTATCAAGATGTACCATTTCATTGTATGACTTTCAACAACACAAAATCTTCACATCAAAGAAATAACTCTTATCTCTTCCACTCTGCAAATATATACAAGGTAAGGACATTCATATAATCTTGAAATGGTTTATTTGTCTTGCAGAAATGACTGGTGACCCTGTTCATCTTTGGAGTGAATAATTTCCAAGATGCAAACTGTAGAAATCTTGTAAATACTTCTTTTATTTTAGACCATTGGACAATACTTCAAGTTGACATAATGAAGTTATCTACATCCATACATTGTTCATATTTATTGGACAATTGATAAGTAGCACATCATAAGGAAAAGAAGGGGGTGGAATCAGTGAGCTAATTCTCTCATTATGGATATAACTGTAATACAGACAAGTTTTTTTAAATAAGATCTCACAGAATTTTGCACCAGATGAGGTTTCTCCAGTCTCTTCTCTTTTTCCCAGGTAGATTTTTGGCTAATTCCTAGAGCTATCTTGAATGATATCAGCTTTCAAAATAAAAAAATAAAATTCATAGTTACTGCACTTGAACTAAGCCTACATCAACAAATTTTGATACAGAAATCAAGTAAGAAATAAACTGAAAATAGCAAGGTACTGAGACCATGGTCAGAACGTGTTCTTAATTTCATCAATTAGATGTGACCTCATGAATCTCTTCATTTTCAAAATGATTCAGTTTATTTAAAAATTTTGATTATCTGTTTAGATCTAATTAAAAAATCTTGCAAATTCTTGGGTGTTCTATAAGGAAGAATTGGTTTATTTTTGTAAAGTGGTTTTACTCTTTTTATTTCATAAATTTAAGAGACTCCAATATTTATTAATTATAAGGTCTGTATTACAATATAATCCTTCATTACCTAGGTCCAAGAATTTGCAAGATTTTTTTAATTAGAACTAAACAGACATAAAATTAAGAAATGATATTTTTCATCATCTAAATGTAACAGACATCAGTGCTCTCAATGTGCAAATATAAGAGAAAGTACTTATTTTAGTAGCGTAAATTTTTCTCTGTTATAACACTAACTGCATATCAACTGATGTGATTTATTTGATAAACTGTACAAAATGTAACATGCAATATGTTGAACAAACACTTCAACAAGTTTCTAAGAGAATGAATAATCATTGCTTTCATATAAAAAATTATAGAGATCCTCAGTTCTCCTCTAATATTTCAATACATTTTAATACCAATAATCAGTCTCTGCTCTATTTTTCTTTCATGCCAATAGATATTGTACATGGAGACATGAAAAGACTCATAAAAGGATCTGCTAAACCATCAATATCATCTGCGAATTGATGGTTTGGCAGGAGATTCTTTTATGAGTCTATTCATGTCTCCATGTACAATATCTATTGGCATGAAAGAAAAATGGTTGTTGGTTTAGCAGGAGATGAAAAAGAACTGGCTGACAGCATATGGTATGGAGATTAGTGCCAAAAAAAAAAAAATAATGACAAACACCAATGGCATCAGTGCAGAAATAAAGGTAAGTGGACAAGCTGGAAAGAGTCACAAGCTTCAAGTACTTGGGATCAATTATCACAGATGAGGGCTACAAACCAGAACTACTTTGCAGGATTGCGCAGACAACAGCAGCAATAACAAGGTTGAGACCAATATGGAAAGACACCAACATTGCTTTAGGTTCCAAACTAACACTGATGTGCTCGATTGTCATATCCATCTTTCTGTAAGCTTGTGAAACATGGATGCTCACATCAGATCTACAAAGAAGGATTCAAACCTTTGAAATGAGATGCTACCGCAAGATCTTGGGCATCTCACACTGACCATGTAACCAAACAAGAAGTCCACAACAGGATCTAACAAGCCATCAGATCCTATGAAGACCTCTTGACCACTGTAAAAAAGCACAAACTAAAGTGGTACGGTCATGTCTTAAGATCATCTGGACTGGCAAAAACAATCTTGCAAGGCACAGTGCAAGGGTGCAGAAGAAGAGGCAGACAGAAAAAGAGGTGGGAAGACAACATTAAGGACTGGACAGGCATAGGATTTGGAGATTCCCAAAGGGCAGTAGAGAACAGGAAGAGATGGAGAGAATTGGTTGTAAAGTCAACTGTGGTGCCCCAACAACCTCTTGGGTTAAGGGATTGATGATGATGATGATGATGATGATGATAAAAGAAAGTTATTGGATTCACAAGTTAGATACTTTGTATCCTAATGGCCTTAATACCAAGGCATTATATAAAATTGTATAAAATGTTAATTAAAAATTGATATGTTGTATATCCTTTATAAAATTATAATTGTATGTATGATTGTTTGTCTCTATTTTATTATTGTACTGATCAGGTTTCATTAGAGACTCTTTATCTTTTCGATCCTGTCATATATATAAAATTGTTCTGATGATGCATATCATTTATGACATTATGTAAATTACGTAATTTTTATTTTAAAATACATGTGTGTGTGTGTGTGTGTGTGTGTGTGTGTGTGTGTGTGTAATAAAAATACATACAAGATGAAGGCTAGTTATAATATTGTCCTTGACAGTTATTCCAGCATCTATGATTTTCTCATTATTTACTTTTATGCAACATGTTTATAAAATTTTATTGTAAAGAATTCAGAAAATCTTCACTTTTTCTGTCATAAATCTGAATTCTGTACTTTATCACCTCCACAGTACATCATATCCAAGATCCAGACAAACAGATTGGGTTGACAAATCAACATGCTCTGCATTATTGAAACTGAAATGAATAGGACATCTGCATGTACTCAAGTGCTTGCTGGAATTTAAAACCATTCTATGTCAATTTAGTTATGTAACTAACAAGGCTCACTTCCATAAATAATCTTGGTGGTTAAATATCTACTATTACCACTATAACTGTTCAATCATTTGATTAGATCGGTCTGCATGCAAGTAGCTTAAGTGACAGCCATACCCTCTTCCTGAAAGTAATTATTCACACAAAACCATTCTTATATGTGACATTAACTCTTTTGTAATGATACAATTGCATTCCAAGTTTCATGAATATTTGTCAAACAGTTCAGGATATCAACCAGACAAGAGTGTTCTTGGCCTAATGGATAGACACACACAGACACCTATACACTAAAACACAAAAAGGTACCAAAATGAGAAAGCCAAATCTTATATGGAACACAAAATCTCACCATTATGCAAATGCATAACCTGTTTCATAAAGATATCTCATATGGTTCAGGTGATATCAACCAGAGATAAATATGCCACTGAGGGATGACAAAAATTGTAATACTACTTGGGACAACATTTAAAATGGTAATCACATAAGGCTCCATTGTTTAATAGGTCACAATGTCTATGGGTAGTCATAATACATATCCTGATATTATGTGGATGTGTATGCATGTTATAGTCATAAATAACTACTATGACTGTGTTTTCTGATACTCAGATTCTTAATTATCAGTCGCCATGCATCATCAACATCATCATCTTAAATTAAACTGTGCATCATATGAAGATAGCAAAAACACCATTTACCAAACAGCATCCAATTACTGCATTTAAAAATTGAACTAATTCTAAATAAGGCAAATTATACAAAGTGATCATTAATCAATGGATCTGTGCTATTTATGAATGCGTTACATAAACAAACTGAAATAAAGAAAATTAAATGACAGTAGTTTATAACTAGCATTTACTTCTAGTTTTATTTTATCTGCATTTCAAGTCAAATAAACTAATAATTTAAAACTTTAAGAAATCACCAATTATTTTGTATTTTACTCAATAAACATAATTCTTAAGGGTACTTAAGTAATCTGATGTGACTTTCAAGTTTTAATCTCAGTGATCCCAAACTTCTTGTGTGCCTATTCAAGCTTTAGTCAATTAAGGTCACACCTGGCTGATCACTGATCAGGACAAATTCACTTTATTTGACTAATTGACATAACTCAACTAACTCACTAAGAACTTAATGAATCAAGAGGTCTTTTGATCTATTGTTACCTATAATTAGTAATTAGATTAAGGTATAATAAACAAGGGTATAGAAAAATTCAAACAGGTTCAAATGTTACTTTTATGAGAATAATACAACTTGATTAGTCTGATGAAGAAATGATATAAGCATAGCTGTGCCATAATTCCTTTATAGGCTAGGAATGAATGCCTCAAAGTAAATAATTCAAAATTTGTATTTATAAACTTCCCAAAGTAAATAAAGTAAATGCAAAATAGAGATAATCTGCAATAATGGCAACAACAACAGCAAAAAACCGCATAACAAACATCAACCCACAATACTTGGACCTTGTTCAATGAAATTTTAATCAAATCTAAATACAGCTCTCCCTTTTGATAATGCAGTAGTCAGGGTCAGTACCTGCTAACTGCATTATGTAATAAACAGCAAGAACCAGGTCGTGTACAGAATCACCATATAATAAGAATAGAAAAAAATAAATTGTATTGTATCATGTAATATAAAATTTTGCTAAATAATGGTGTTCTGAAAAGGAAATAAAAAGAGAACACTAAGCTTGACCTTGTCCTCTTTTACCCAATATTACACATTGGTAATATATTGGACAGGGGTCCATATTAATACCACATTATATCCGGCATGATCTTATAATGGAGTGCATTGTAATGAGAGAGAGGGCTGGTATTAACCAGTGAAGAGTGTGGCAGATGGATGACACAAGTTTTAATTAAAATAGGGATAACTCTTACAATGGTGATCACATAAGACTCCATATTTTAACATGTAACAATGTCTAGTCATCATATAAAAGCATAAAAGTTTCATTAAAATTTCTGTCCTGATGTGCAAGTGCTTCTTTTGTGCAAACTTTGTTGTTTGAATGTGTGGGTTATACAAATAATGACTATAAATAGAAATGAACATCAGATTCTTAATGATCATTGCCGCCATGAATGATACATCGTTGTCATCACTAGGACCACCATCATCATTATCAATATCACCTCCACCATCAGCAATTATCACCATGATAATCTATTATAAATCTTAAATCTTTTTTTTATCAAGTTTTTATTATATCCAGGATCCAGGCAAACACCTTGGTTTCCTAAATCAACAGGTTCTGTATTATTGACACTAAAATGAATAGAACATCTGCATGTGCTCAAGTGCTTGAACTATATTGTATTTTTCTTTCTTCAGGCTATCATCCTTTTTTGTAGTACCTATACCCCATTTTAATAGCTTAAAATATGTTTGAAGCCTTTAATTACAGAAGACAAAACTTACGTAGAAACTGAATTGTAAGGCTCCCTGACCCATGGCTACCTATGTATGGGGAATATTTAAATTCAGCACATATTTCTATTAGATTATCGCCAATTTTTATTAAATTATCTACATATATCATCATTTTGTGCACATATTTCTATTAGATTATCACCAATTTTTATTAGATTCTCTACATACTTTATATCCTCATTTCGTGTACCAAAAATCAAGATCTTTGTCTTTGTAAAATCACTACTAAATTTCATTAGCTATGAGTATTCAAAAAACAGATTTAAATTATGTTGGAAAGATTTTTCCTCAGTGCCAAAAATTACAGTGTTATCAGCATAAAGTAGTATACAAATTATAAGGAAGAAAGACATATCCTGATCAGAATGTAACCACATGCTAGTGCACTCATTTTCTAACATATTTTATAAGTCATATGCATACATGATAAACAGAATTGGTGAAAGATTTTCATCTTGTCTCACTCCAGCATAAATGACACAGGATTTCATTGTATGATACATATGATATATTATTCTAAACATTTTCCCATTGACACTGTTGTCTAATAGTTTTGTCCACAGGTCTATCCTCCAACCATTGTCGAAAGAGCTACTAAAATCAATAAAAGCACAAAATAATTTCATCTTGCAAGGATTTAAAATTTCAGTAAGAGCATAAAGACAACGTAATTGAATTATGGTAATGAACTTAAATCCCAATAATTTATAAAGATTATTATCTTGAAGTTGTATTTATCTCTGCAGTTTCTCTGCTATTAAAGGAAAATGTGAAAAACATTGAAATACTGGCCTTTTTTGCAATACTTCACACTTTTAATAAAATTCCAAACATTATCATTATCATGCATTTTTCTTACCAGGCAGATTAAAATTCAGAGATTTTAAAGTAAAAAATGAAAAATATAAAACTTTAAGACACATGGGAAATCAATAACTGTCTTTTATTCTACTCAATAAGCATGCCATGCTTATGAGTACATAACTGATCTGAAGGTGACAGTTATTAATCCCAAACTTCCTGTATGCCTAATCAAGCTTGGGTCAATTAGGCTGAACACTGATCAGGACAACTTATCTCATCTGACAGCTTGACATGACAGAACTCAATAAGTTCACTAAGAACTTTAATGAATGAAAAGGTCTTTTGATCCATTGTTATCTAACATTAGTACCTAGATCAAGAGACAATTAACAAAAGTATACTAAAACTCAAATATATTCAAATGTCATAGTCACTTTTATGTGAACAATACAGCTTGATTGGTCTGATACAAAAGACTATAAATATGGTCCTGAATCCTGAATCCAACATTCATTTCTGTTTTAACCATTCATACAGTCTAGATTAGGCCTTTTTGGATTATACACTAGATTGCACAGGTAGAATATTAGGAAGAATATCTTTTTCTTTATTATTATTGTTGTAGAGTGCATTTGATTTTGATTCTATTTCTGTTTTCAAAATTTACTTTTGCGTTTTGCAAAAACATGAGTGTGGGCAGTTCTAACGCTCCAATGGACCAACAAAGAGGTGGAGGGAAGATAAGGGTGTATTTCCCCACACAGGTGAAAGAAACGGAGCAAGGAAACGTCCTATGTGCATACAGAGCACCAGGGTGTCAGGTACTGGACCTGACAAACTTTACAGAAGCTGAGAGGCCAAGACGGGCAGAAATCTTGCAGTATCTAGTATCACCGGGAACAAAAACTGAGAACATACAAGGTTTACAAAACGGGGGAAGAGGCTTATATTTTCTCTTCGCAAAGGGAGATAAGCCCCTATATAGAAACAACCAAGCAATGGAGATAAAAGGAAAGGCAGTAAAGATATACGCACCAGCTCCAATACAAAAGAATTTAGGACAGAGAACAACAGAAGTACACTTTTCGGGACTTCCGCTAGAGGTTCCATCAACAGAATTAGAAGCTAAGATTGCGAGGAAATTCCAAGTGAAACCAATAAGATCATACATGGCAACATTTTGGGGTTTTCCCACAATACAAACAGGAGTGAGGATAATCACACTGACAGAAAATGAGGCAAGGAAATTACCAAGTTTTTTCTATGTGCTGGGGTTCGGCATAAAAACCTGGTATAGAGGATGCCAACATCATAGGCCATGCTACAAATGTGGAAATACGGGACATCTCTCTAGGGAATGCCAGAACTTCCCAAATCAGCCAGTACAAAGTATAACAACATCTTACGCAGCAGTAGCCACGAAAGGACTACAAAAGGAAAACAAAGACAATGAAATGCAAGGAATTCCGGAACCAGAGGAAGAAAACCAAAGCAAATCAGATGAGATGATAGCCCCATCACCAAGCGAAACAAACTCAAGCCAAGAAAGCAACAAGTCGAAAGACGAGGAATGGAAAAAAGCAAGGAAAATCAGATCGGCGGAGAAAAAGGAAGCAAAACAAAGGGCAAGAATGATGTTACAAAAAAAAGCTAAGGAGATCCAGCTAGTAGAGAGGGACACGGCACCCTATTTTGTATTAGAAGAGCCTAACTTTGAAGGAAAGCAAACACAAGAAACGATAGATGATCAAAATTCACAGGAACACAAAACTATTGAAGAAACATTAAATATCACACCTGTCCAATCAACTGAAGACACACCATTACCAGTCCAACCAAACGATGCCACATCAACGCCACACGAAACACTTAAAAGGAAAAGGGCAGCATCAACACCGAGAACTCCGACAGAACCAGAAATATCAGAAATGATTAGAGAAGCAAGAACAGGAAACAAAGCAGCAAAAACAGAAAACAAAGAAATCAAACAAAGAGCAGTGTCCTTGACAAGGGAAGGCGAAAACAAAGAAATTAAACAAAGAGCAGCGTCCTTGACAAGAGAAGGCGAAAAGAAAATTATCAGTATGGAGGACTACAGAGCTAGAACTGCCCACAAATAACTAAATAACTAAATTCATACAAATAGAATTTTGTTAACTTAATTCATATAAAGAATAAACTCATGGATAACGAATGAAATGACTATGGACATTCCTCTAGAAAATGGATAAAAAGAAAAAAAAAAAGGAACTGAACTGGAAAAGATAATGGAACTGAATTTTTGTTAACTTAATTGCAATATACTACGTGAATACAAGGACTAGTTTTCAATATTTTATTTGTAACTGCGTGTACAGCTTTTGCTATCAGACATTGAGTACGTATACTTGTGAAATTGAAATGCAGATATCCAGGAATTGCTATGCATAAAGACTCTACCTATACCTGTGAAGAATAGTGATACAGAATTTGATCAAGATAATAATAAATAGATCTGATGGAATTTTCTGACTGCTTATACTGCCTTTTACTTTATCTTCTACAGCTGTTAAATTTACAAAAAATTAAGTGCATAGATATTTTGAAATGAAAACTAAAAGATTAAACATTTGACTTTAAAAATTTGTACGATTACTAATTATGAAATTTTTGAACTAAAAATTAAGTATTCATATTATGTATAATAGATGTGAATATATTTATTGTTGTAAGTGGAAAATATCAACATTACTAACTATATATAATGTGAAATGTCTAAATTAATTTAATTGATATGACAATAATGTTGGTTACTATTTAAAAATATATACTAGTAACTAATATTTGTATCTAGATTAGGAAAACATCAGTGAGTAGTGATTTGAAGAAATTGTGCGGCACGTGCGGCACGTGCACATGGCGCTCACTATTGAGAGCGCAGGTTGTGCACGTGCGCCATGTGTCTAATAGACCTGAACAAAGTTGAGCAGCTATACTATAGTAGAGATAAAAACTAAAATTTCTATTCCTCAGATAATAAAATATGGTAATACTAAATATCTAATAAAAAAGACTTTAAATAAACTAATTTGGAAATTAGAAATGGTGTACAAACCCTACTACAAAATAATAAAATCAAAATTGTTTAAAAATAATACACAATGCACATACACTTGGAAAAAAAAAACAAAACAGAAATACATAAAAACCCTTTCACTTTAGAACTAGGGGATCCCTCAGATGATGTCAATTCTGAGAGGGACCACGCCAATACAAAAAAAAAAAAAGATTAGGCCTTTAAACAACTATGGCAGAAAACACTGATGAAATAATACAGAAACGCTTGCTAATTGATGGAGATGGCAGAAATGATGACCAAAGAATAATGCATCTGTTAAAAACTCTCACTGGATGGTGTCACAGTTCTGAGAGTGATGAAGAGAATCGTTTAACCTGCCAAAGGATGCTTGCAACACTGGACGAATGTGAACACACAATGGAGAAGTCAGCCATTGTTTACCGCAGGAATCTTCAAGAACAAACAAATTATGACAACCTTAGTTGTGAGTTGGAGGAGTCACAACAGTCTGTTGTGGAGAAGATTAATGAGTGCAAAACTAAATTACAACAAGCCAAGAGAAAAAATAGACAAGAAACTGACACTCTTGTTAAAGTTATACAACAGCATCCAGATAGATTGGATACAATGAAAAAACCTGAAATGCTTGACAAGGAACTAGCAGTTTTAAATGGATGAAAGGAAAGCTTGGAACAGAAGCTGGACGTGATGAAGAAACAGTTCCATATGCTCACTGCAGCTGTCCATAACTTGCAGTGTTATTGAAGAGGATGACAAGACACCAAGTGGTGAATACTGTGGCTTGTTTATTAGAATGGTTATGCTGGTCCAGTGTTTCACCTTAATGTTATCATTATGATGTGATTGTTCTAAGCAACTAACATGTAACTACATCATATTTGAAGGAAAAAAATTTAAAACTGCAACAGACATTCTTGCAGTGAAACATAAGTAACAGAATATCAGCCCAACTTTAGAATCATCAATCCTTGAGTGGATGAACAACTCTCGCTGGATTCTAGGAAAGACATTCCTGAATATTTTAAGATATTTAACAGAATGACATAATTCAAAACATGAGAAAATAACTAAATGAAAGTATTAATACTTATAAAAACAAATTCATATTTTCTGGGATAGTTTGTTTTATAAACAATTCATTGATTTGCAAAGATGGCCACAGCTGCAGAACATGTACAAAATCACAAGCTATTACAGAGATGCAAATACTGGTAAGAACTCTCATTACCATTTATACTCACATATAAGTCTGATCCAACTGCAAACTGCACAGACCCAAATCGGCTGTTGCGAAATGCACTGGTAGATCAGAGTTGATGCAGTTTGCTAGGACAAGCAATGCAGACCCAAATCTGCCACCACAATATGCTGTTGTTTGCAGTTTAACCTGATTTGAATTTATTTCAATTTAAATTTTATTTGGAATTCAAATTCTGCAATTTCCTTTTAAAAGAATGATTGGAAAACTGCATTATCATTTCCTGCAAAAAGCAACATTGATTTTTAACCACTATTTTCATTTATATATTAATTTTAAACTTGTTACTATCACTCAAATATCAGTGAAAAATGTTTTTATCACTGAATTAGCTACAGCAATTGCAGGTGGTACAATATCCTATTTTTATATTTACATTGTTGCCAAATTCAGTGTGCCCCTGACATGAAATATTTGTAAATTAATACCAGGTATCATGCAGATTATCATACATACAGGTTTTAATAATTTACTGCCTCTGAAAATAGTTTTACAAGTTTAATATCCAAATTAGTAAATGGTTATTCACTGACAAATTGGTTTGTCCCAGTTGTCTTGCTACTGATTCCTATTTGCTTTGTGCATTTTTCACAATACTTTTGTCTTGTAAGGGTCTTGCTGTTTACTAAGTAAATGTCCTTTGCATTTAACATGGATTCTACCTCAGTTCTTCTTGAATTAAGTTGCAGGAGAAACTAAAGAATAGAACAGAATAGAACTTCATTCAGCCAATCATGATGCCTGTAATGGTGACAATTAACAAATTAAAAGTAAAATTAACTGATCATAAAAATCGGAAACATTGTACTACTAAAGTAAAATTGTTGCCTCTTTAAATTTATTCTCTGAACTGAAATTAAATTCCTGACTACTGATTTGGGTGAAAAACTGACTAGAAGTACAATGGTATAGGATGCAAACTGGATTATGGACAAGCAAACTGGATTACGGACAAAACAAGTTGGATTTTCAATGCATATTGTGCATTAATTCATTTTCAAGTCTTGTGGAAAAAATGACACTGGTTTAAACAATATTTGTTGACCTAAATTGTTATTACAGAGCAGGGGTTTCAAACTCATATCACCATGAGGGCCACATGAGGACAAGTACACTTGCCTGCCAGGGCCACATCACTGAAACTTTTTCAAGCAGCTCATATAAAAGGCAGCCAATGCAAATGCTGGAAACTATAAGTAAATGACATAACAATCAAATCTTTATAAAAACTGGCTGGATGTGAAGAAAAAATCTGCATTACAGTATTAATTATTTTACAAATTCTGGGTATCATTGCAGGCCACATCAAATAATTCCACAGGCCACATGTGGCTCATGGGTTTGAGGCACCTGTCAAAAAGTGTACATGAAACTGAACAAAGGATATGAAGGACTGAGCAACAAGTGTAATGTTTATTTATTAACAATATTTATTATTAGAATGTGGCTGATTTGAATAATGAAGGCATAATTGTCCGGTCATCAATTACGTCCTTTGCAGGCTCATAGTAAATAAGTCTCACTAATGCAAATTTACCTTTATATCAACATTTATATTGAGTCATATAAATTCTTAATGACAAGGCTGAATATTCTGTATTTGTGTTTCATGTATATTTTGTATATATACCCTGTTAATGTTAATCTTTAGTTATGTATTATAACTGTACATGTATCTGTTTACATATGTACAATTCTAATACAGGAGTATGCATTGACTGAGAATTTATTTTCTTTTCTACTGATTATGATATCCATTAAACATCAAATAAACATTGTATAATATTGATAATTATCCATGTATGTATATTTACATGTATATATCTCAGTTATCAATCAAACCCCATGTGTTACTTTCAGCAAAGAAATTACTTATGCTGAATAAATCATCTGTATATTTAAAGATATAGAATTTATATATCCATTCGAGAGAGGGAGTGGGCAATGTCTAAGTTTAAGAGCATTTGCATTCCAATGATGTGTACATTTTGAAATACTGCTCTAGGCTTCAAATTCTAAATATACACAATGAAAAATAACTGTTTATGCACAACAATAAATACTGAATTGTATGAGGAAAGATGTAATACATGCAATGTAAGACAATATAGGATACACGATTATATGCATTCATTCTTTCTCTCACTGTCTCTCAAACAAGCCACTATTCATTATTACCAATATTCTACAACATCAAAATCAGAACTAAAATAACATAAATACTTAATTAAAATATTTAAAAATATTTGGCTCTCTCTTTGGGGGCTATTTATGGGCTAGAATCTGAATGTACAAGACTAAATAATTAACCATACACACCACAGGTGAAATATATCAACTGGTTAAAACAAGTCTTGTATTGACCGCTACTTAATTTAAATTAAATTTATATATAGAGTACAACTATTTATTTTAAAAGAATGAAGGTATCACACAACATATTCTTCCCACTGTAAATTATAAACTATCAAATCCCCCATCAAGACAGATACAAGAGGAAATCAGTAAAAGTTTTTATGTGTAAGCTTTCTTCTTCAGTAGTATTCAACATAAATTAATTCTTTTTTTTTTTATGAAGCTTCACTTATAAATCAAATATCCCCTATGTCATTAGAAATGCAATATTTTATATAACACAATTACAATTCTTGGCATAAACAAATAAATGAAAGATGGAAAGAAGAGAAAGAAATTTTAAAGTACACTTTGCATTATGAAATTATTCTAATTCTGGAGACATTTGGTACCCTTGTATTAAAAATGTGCAGTTTGATGTATTCTCCTAATTACCATATATATTCACTTATGAGCTGAGTCCATCTGTAAATTGCAGCAACAGGAATCTGTCATCACATAATACATTGGTAGATTTGGGTATATACAGTTTGTTAGGAGTAATCTGTAGAACAAACAGCATAGACTCTGATTGGCTTGTGCATAATGCCATTCAGTTCGACCCATCTTAGACATCAGCATATAAAATAATTAATCTTAAATGTGTTTCTTGTTTCATCTTCATGACCTTTATATAAAAATTTTTGTATTGTGCACAATAATAAAACTATGCACATAATAATTAATGAAATGAAAATATTAATCATGAATGGTAATAACAGGATCATGTAGACTGTCCTAATGCAACACAAGGATGCAATTGAGAATGCTTTGAATAATAACAAACATCATCATTTTCAAGAGATCTAATTGACATAGCTATGGTAACTCCACAAACAAGATATGAATCAGGGATGTCACTCTCAATAGGATTGATATTTTGATCCAAGTAAGGGTTGCCAGTTATGAGTCAAATAACTATGACATTATCTCCAGTTATGGCATTACCTGTAATAAATGAACACCCTCCATAAGTCACATGTCAAAAAAACTAAGATGAATGTCAAACTGAACAATGGAAAGGAGTATTAACAAAGCTGCACTCCACTTCCTGAATAAGAACACTTTCACTGGAAGAAGACTTCTCAGGCAAATGCAAAGTACCTGATAACAGAAGACTTCACAAGATTTGCTAACTAGTAGTACACTTTGCAATAATAAGGTCCTATGCTCCCATGGCCATTTCCAGTTTTCTGCATTATCTCAAAGTGAAGAAATTTTTTACTGACTTCTTTATCTTGAAAAGGGACTACTAACCTAATATTTCTGATAGCATCAAATCCTGAACTTAAGTGTAAAAGGGGATGGGGATGGAGATGGTGAGAGTGTTCACTCTGCCAATTCTAATTCTCTTAATTTAAATTACATTTCCCTTTCTTCTCTCTACATCTGTATTTCCCTCACATTTTCCTCTCTCTGAATTCACATTTCTTTCTCTTGCCTTGTTAAAGATGCTTTCACATCAGAAACATCATAATGTCTAGCAATCTCAACCAACTTGTCCTTTACCACATAATCTAACTAATCCTGTGTAGGATATGAAACAAAGTCTTTGACATTAGATGACACTATGAATGCTTGCTAGTTTCACTAAAGATTTCTCAAATGTGTGAAATTAAAATATTTACAAGGCACAATAAAAATTCAGAAACAAAGTCAATTAAAATTTTAAAGGCAATTTTTAATATTTCTGAACTGTTTTGTAAAATAATTCATATTCCAGATACGACCCCAATTGCTGTTACAACTCTAGGTCTATATAAGTTTCTGGCCATAACGTTAACCTTGAAAATTAAATGTCTAATGTGGCATGCAGCACACCTTCTCATGATATATAAGTATGTTATGAACCTATGGTTTTCAATTAAGTAACAGAAAAGAGCAGAATGAACAAAGTTTGTAAAATTCAACTAATAATTTATTTCCCTAGAATACAAAGTGAAAATTTATAAAGAACTTCCAATATTGCTAATTAAATCCCAAATAGTCATAAAAGTTATATCACAAGTTAAGAAGTATAGAGTATTGTGAATGAATTCCAGTCGCGTTCTGAATGAATTCCAATCTTGAAAGTGATGATGTACCAATAGCCTTGAATAGTGTTGATGTGCTAACAGTTTTGATGTATAACAATGACAGAATCTAAAATGTCTCTAAACAAATTTACAATAATCACAAAACAGTGATTTAGTCTGAAAGTATCACTGAGCACTTTGTAATTGCAGTGAATAGTTTAAATCAATGAACACATTTGAAGTTACAGACAGGAATGAATAATTTGAATATGAAAAACCCTAATGTAACAACTTAAGTCACAATAGGAAAACCATGATGAGGGTCATCTTAATGGAAATTTGTATCAAACTGTAAATGAAATTCATTTCACATAACTTTAATATAGTGAAATTATTTTTAATGAGAACAATCAATTCAGACAGTTAAGTAATGTGACTTTCCATAAAATATAATTCTGAGTGCTATTAAATATAACCACTAATTGGTCTAAAATGTACTTCCAGGATGCTGCTTGGTATGAAAGAAATCAAACCTTTCTAAAATGAAGGTCTTTGTGTATGTTAGCCAATTTCTGTCTCATATTTCTACAGGATTAGCTTGAAAATGCACTTAAATGCCAAGGATACACAGATGCAATTTCCTACACATCAGGAAATACCTACAAGACAGATTAAATATGAAGGACTGGTACGTACTTGCTTATAAGTCAGGTCCAACTACAAATATCATAGGCCCTGATCGGCCATTATAGAGTACAATGCTAGATTAGGGTCTGCATTGATTGTTCTACTGCTTACTCCTAACAAACTGTATAGACCCAGATCTGCTGGCACATTGTGCAATTACTCATCTGAGTATACATTTTACAGTTGGCTCAGACTTGTAAGCAAGTATATATGGTATATGTAAATTGTAATATGTTTGGATACAGGTGTAGGCTACATGTGCAATGATAACACACCACTAGGTCAGCAATACTTCGATGAAAAGATGACCATAGCTAGATCCTTGACATGCACAAAATCAAATGAGATTAATTTTTGAACATGACTTTGCTGTTGAAGAGATTGAGATGCTGTGCAAGAACATGACTACATTACCATACATACACATATACAAGTCGCATCCTGCGGCAAATTGTCAAGACCAAAAACCGCCATCCCATTTTTATTTAAGACCAACTGGATATCATATAAAGTCATTTGTGAAAACCTCACATCATTTTGTTCAGATGGAATTGTGACAACAAGATTTTCAAGATGGCTGAGATAACAGCTATATTGGATCTCAGATCCACACCATCTTTATTTACGACCAGCTAGACATAAGAATTCTTTAGTGAACATCTCGTGTTAATATAACCATCCATGTAGGATTAGCAATATGAATTTTCAAGATGACTACTGAGGCAGCCATACTAGACTTCATATTGGTACTATTTTCATTTAGGTCCAGGCAGACATCATAAATAGTCTTTTAGTGAAAACCCCATGTTGATATGACCGTCAGTTCATGTGGAGTAGCAATAATTTTATTTAGCATCTTTATTTAGAACTAGCCAGACATCATAACAAGTCTTTTAGTGAAAACCCCGTCTTGACATGACCTACCATGTGGAAAGAAGTGAAATAAGATTTCCATGATGGCTGCCATGAAAGCCACACAGGACATCAAATTGGTACCATTTTCATTTAGGACCAACTAGACATCATAAACAGCCTTTTAGCAAAAACTACATGCTGACAAGACCATCTATTCAGGGATAGTGATAGCAAGAATTTCAAAATAGCTACTGTGGCAGCCATATTGGATGCCCAAGTAGTGCTATTTCATTTTGATTATTGTGTATGAAGTTTCATGGCAACCCTACATGTAATTTTGAAGGAGTTGCAATAAAAATCTTGTGCTAATGGTATTACGGATCTATTGTCTAAAACTCAGTAATAGAAAAAGCAAAACCAACAACTTTTGTAAAACTTAACAAATAATTTAATTCTCTAAGTTAAAAATTGAAACTTTAAGAGGAACTTACAACATTGTGAGCTAAATCCATAATCATCCAAAAAGCTCTATCACAAGATCCAAAAGAATAGAGTGTTCCAAATGAATTTCTGATCCTGAGTGTGCTTATGTACCAAGAGCTTTGTATATACTGAAGTGCTAATAGTCTTGATGTATCACAACTGCATCGTCCAAAACTCCTTTGAATGAATTCACAATAATACTGAAATTCACAATAATCCCAAGTGTTGTATAAGTACTTTGTAATTCCAATAATAATGGTTCCTCTAAAATTGTATATATATACAATATTAAATACATCTGCAAACTGATATTAAAACAAGAACATAGGAAATAGGAATCTGAATTAGTACAGTTATCATATTGCTGACAATTATTCCTTAACTCACAGTTTCTTTTGTCAGTAAGACTTCCACTCAGCAGTGTTCTGGTAAAGGCTTTTTTAGTCTAACATGAGCATTTCCAAATCTCTATCTGACACAACTTTTAGGAATCAAATTTCTGATTTGACTGATCCGAAATCCTTATCTCTTCTTACATGCAGCTATTGCAAAATGAAAGGGCATGTTATTTCTGATAGCAACAAAGTGAATAAGCAACAGAATCAAGAGAGAACTATTCCAAATGCTCTAAGAGGTCAATGTCATGATTATGTATTGAAAGCAATACACTGATTTGGTCAAACAATCCCCAGACTGATTTTACTGTAGAGAATTATGAACCATTAATGTTGAAAGGTTTTGTATCACATATTAGTGATTCTGCCAATCCAATCCCTATTAAAATTTTAAGGGAAACAGCAACTTCTCAGTGTTTTTTTTCTGTGAGAAGTCTTTTTCTAATGAAAGTGGGTGGTTTTTAGGAAGTAGAGTGTGCCTTTGTTAAACATTGCTCTCCATTGTGTAAATTCATCATCAGATTTGGTCCAAGGCCCCACTACATTCAGAACAGTGGTGTCTTTACCCGTTCAGGGTATTCATTTATCACTCTGCAAAAAACCCAGCTGGAGATAAGGTTGTGGTTAATCCATTTGTAACTGACAAGGCTTGTTTGGATCAGAAAGTCAATCCTATTGTAAAAGAAATCCTTGATTTATATCCAACTTGTGTAGTTACTATAACTATGCTGAAGAAAGCTCTTGAGAATGTTGTGGATCAGGAAATTATTCCTTTAGCTGATACATTTGTTGGTCAGGCTTTTGGTGAGGACACTTTTGCTCCTGGTATTGATCAATCAAAAGGTACCGATTCCAGTGATCCTCATTTTACTACCCATTCTCTTTATTCTAATCAAGGTGACAATCAACAATCACTTGTCAATGAACAGGAGCAAGATCCTGAGATCAGTTTGTTTCAGAGAGCTATAAGCAAAACTGAAGCCACAGAAATACCTGTTTATTATTTTGTTAAAAATGGGCTCCTGATGAGAAAATGGAGACCACCTGAAGTTAGCACTGGTGATGAGTGGTCAGTGAGCATCAAACAGTTGTTCTTAAGTTGTATAGACAGAAAATTCTTAGTCTAGCCCATGAAACTTCTTTGGCTTGTTACGACTCTATTGTCACATACTTAAGTAACAGAAAAGAAGCAAAACCAACAAGTTTTATAAAACTTAACAAACAGTTCAATTATCAAATTTATAACTGAAAAATGTGAAAGGAATTTGAATCAAACTAGTCCTTATAAAGGTGTATGAAAGTCCTAAATGAAAGAAAATTTCCTTATAAATTTCAACATCGGAAATGTACTAGTCCTCCAAGAACTGTGATGTTCTCAAGATGGCGTTGTCCAGAATTCCTTTGAATAATTTATAACAGTTCCAGAATAATATTATAGTCCAAATAATAAACACTTGCTATTTCCACTGAACAGTCCATCAAATTTTTTTCCTCTTGAAAACTATCTAAGTACAACATAAAACATGTCTGCAGACTTACATCAGGAACACAATAAGTGTGATTGACTCCAAATATTGGAATGAACTTTCTCCTTCTATACACCGTATATTGCAACTGTACATCGAAATAGACCTAACGTGACATCATAAACTATTGATTTTGTGTCAATTAAGAATATTCACATGACCTCATGCAACCAATAGGAAGCTACAGAATTATTCTGGAAACGTAGAAATCCCATCAGTTGCTAAGAAACTGTACCATAGGTGCCATTTTAAGTCATATTATTTAGATTATTATTACTCATTGTCAACACACATATGTAAACATCTAGTTATAAATCCTATATCATACTATACTCAAGTCACATAGACCAGACTGAACTAAAGATATTCTGTACACACTACAGCCATGAATAAGAATTATAAAAATTTGATAAAATCATGTACCAGGAGTTACATAAAATAGAGTTATTCATAACTGGCTGGTCATTTAAGGATCAATCAGACTTATTACAAGATCTTGAGTCATTAGCAGCAAAAATTTAAAAGTGATGTTAGCAAATACTGTAAATCTTGTCACACTTGTCAAATGGTAGAAAAACCCAATCAGAAGATACCTAAGGTTCATCTGCAACCTATTCCTGCATTTGATGAACCATTTAGCAGAATAATCGATGGCACTATTAGTTCCTTACTTAATACCAAGTCAGGCAAGCAATACTTGTTGTCCATAATGTGTGTGACTACAAAATTCCCTGAGGCAATTCTTTTGAGAAATATTAAAATTAAAACCATAGTAAAAGCTTTGCTTAAGTTTTTTTTTACCCTATTTGGCCTTCCCAAATCTGTCCAATCTGATCAGGGATCAAATTTTATGTCTGGAATTTTCCAGCAAATTATGCACGAATTAGACATCCAGCAATTTATGTTTTCTGCCTATCATCCTGCAAGCCAAGGGGCTTTGGAACGACTTCATCAAATTTTGAAAAATATGATTCAGTCATATTGTTTTGAGACAAGAAAAGATTGGGAGAAACGTGTTAATTTACTGCTGTTTGCTGCTAGGGAGTCAGTTGAAGAATTTTTAGGATTTAGTCCCTTTAAACTAGTTTTGGGACATACTGTCCATGGACCACTGAAATTGTTAAAAGAGAAACTTTTTCCAAATGAAGATACAGAAATTAATCTTCTCAACTATGTCTTGAATTTTAAATATAAGATGTCAAAGGTGTGTCAAACTGCAACAATTAATATGCACAGGTATCACAAAAATGCAAAGGAAAGAAGTTTTCAGTTCTTACCTCAAATTCATGTCAGGCTAAGTACTATGGTCCTTATACAGTTCAAAAGAAAGTAAGTGATTTAAATTATATCATTAATACACCTGCAAGGCAACAACAAAAACAACATTGCCATATAAATATGTTAAAGGAGTATGTTGATAGAGATAACCATGTTAATCATACAGTCAATTTAGTTGTAACTGTCCCACACAGCGAATATTTAAACAATGGAATGCAGCTGGATTGTAGTGAATTTGGAGCAACCAATCTTGGAATTCAGAAATGCTAAATAATCTGGGCCAGAAACTTTAAAACCTGCAGCCACAAGAAAAGAGTAAACTAAAACAGCTATTATGTGAATACAAGCACAAAATCTACTATGATGCTGAAAGTGTAGATTCCACATCTGTGAAACAGCATCCATACAAGATGAACCCTCTCAAACAGGAATGTTTGAAAAAAGAAATTAAATATTTGCTGGAGAATGATTTCATAGAACTGAGTAAAAGTGACATGTATACTTGTTCTGAAACCAGATAATACTTCCCACATGTGCACTGACTATAGAAAGGTGAACAGTGTGACTAAAACAGATTCATTTCCATTACCAAGAATCGATGACTGCATTGATAAAATGGGAAATGCAAAGTATGCCACCAAATTTGACCTGATGAAAGGATTTCAGCAAATTCCACTGACTGAAAGGGCAAAGGAAATTTTGGCATTCATGACTCCAGATGGACTTAATCAATATAAAGTGATGCCATTTGGGATGAAAAGTTCATCTAGTACTTTTCAATGTTTAATGAACATGAGTACATCTGGTCTAGATAATTGTGATGCTTACATCGATGATGTCATCAGCTACAACATTTGGAAAGATCATTTAGTGACAATTCAGAAATTCTTTGACAGACTCACTGATGCAAATTTGACAATTAATTTATCCAAAAGTGAATTTTGCCATGTTTGTGTAACATTTCTAGGACATATTGTGGGACATGGACAAGTCAAACCTATTGATGCTTAGGACAAGGCTGTCTCTGAATTCCCTGTGCCTATCAGTAAAAAGCAACTGATGCAATTTTTGGATATGGCTGAATATTATTGGAAATTTTGTTTCAATATTTCCATAATTGCTGAACTGCTGACAAATTTATTGAGCAAGAAAACCAAGTTTCATTGGTCTGAAAAATGTCAGGAGGCTTTTAATAAGTTAAAGGCCATACTTAAGAGTGCACCAGTTCTTTCAGCTCCAAATTTCAGTCAATCATTTAAGCTGTCTGTTGATGCAAGTGATTTTTGGGGTTGGAGCAGTATTGATTCAAGAAGGCAAAAATGGTGAAGATCATTAAGTGTGATATTTTTCTAAGAAATTAAATGTGCACCAGAGAAATTCTGCCACAATCAAGAAGGAATATTTGGCTTGAAGTCTATATTAGTTCAGCTCCTTCTCCAATTATTGTGTTTAATGATCACAACCCCTGACTTTCATTGGCAAGATGAAAAACAAAAATCAGAGATTCTTAAGGTGGAGTTTGATATTGCTAGAATATAATATTGACATCAGGCACGTTAAGGGAAAAGATAATTTAATAGCAGATGCACATTAACGTGTACAGAAAAATATTGTTTCATGCATACTTTGTGTCATTGATAAAATTTCATCTATGTAACTGATTTTAACACAAGTTTATTTAACTAATATTAAGAAGAAAGCTTCATTGCATAAATCTTTCTTTTTCTTTAAGAGGGGAAGTGTTATGTATATTTAATTTGCTTTACCAAGAATCAATTCTGGTAATTTCCACTGATGGAAAGGGCAAGGGAAATTTTGGCATTCATGACTTCAGATGGACTTTATCAATATAAAGTGATACTGTTTGGGATGAAATGTTCACCTTATATTTTTCAACATTTAATGAACGTGATTACATCTAGCCTGGATAATTGTGATGTTTACAATTTGTTTGTTGCCATCATCTACAATGACATTTGGAAAGATCACTTGGAGAGTATTTGGAAATTTATCCATAGATTCAGTGATGCAGATTTGACAATTTATTTATCCAAAAGTGAGTTTTGCAATACTTCTGTTAAATTTCTAGGACATATCATGAAAAAAGGTCAAGTAAAACCTGTAGAAGTTAGCTCTTGATTATATATGAATTCCCAGTGCCTATCAGTAACAAGCAACAGATGCAAATGGTGGGTTATGTTTGGCTGCTATTGGAAAATTTTGTCATAACTGTTAAACCCCTGAGCAATTAGTAAAGTAAGAAAACCAATTTTCATAATTGCTGAACCCCTGACAAATTTATTGAACAAGAAAACCAAGTTTCATTGGTCTGAAAAATGTCAGGATGTTTTTTCATAAGTTCAAGACCATACTTAAGACTGCAGAGGTTCTTTCAGCTCCAAATTTCAGTCAACCATTTAAAATATCTGTTGATGCAAGTGATTTTGGGGTTGGTGCAGTATTGGATCAGGTAGACAAAAATGGTATAGATCATAAAGCGTGCTATTTTTCTAAAAAAAATTTAAATAAGCACCAGGGAATTTATTTCATAATTTAGAAGGCATATTTGGCTTTGATAATGGCTTTGCAAAACTTTGATGTGTATATTAGTTCAGCTCCTTCTCCAGTTATTGTATTCAGTGATCACAATCCCCTTACTTTCACTGGCAAAATGAAAAACAAAAATCAGAGATTATTAATATGGAGTTTCATGTTGCAGGAATACAATATTGACATCAGGCACACCAAGGGAAAAGACAATTTAATAGCAGATGTACTTTTACTTGTTTAGAAATATTATATTGTTTCGTGTATACTTTGTGCAACTCATAAGATTTCATCTTATGTAATATTTTATCACATGTACATTTGACTAATGCTAAAAGAAAGCTTTATTTGATAAATCTTTCTTTTTCTTTATGAGGGGAGGTGTTATGTATATTTAATGTGCATTGGCTTTTTTCATTCATTATATCCTATCGTTATGTAAAATTGTATTTTGAAGCTGACTTTGTAAAAAAGCAAGTTCATTGTCTACCTGACCAGAATTATTTTTTTGATTCTGTAAACAACTCATACATAGTTTATATTTCTCTGTAAGTGTCAGTTAAATATTAGGATCGGTATCTTAGTCTGAGTCAAGGACATTATGTTTATCATGTTCTTTAGTATAATTTTAGTAACAGACCTTCTAATTAAAACTTAGATTGTTCTAGGAATGAACTTTTCACCCTCAGCCAGGTACTTCTTTTGTGTCTCAGTTTTGTATATAATCTCTTTTTTGGAAAATTTTTTTATTTCTTGTGATAACATCTGGGCAGAAATCATTTGTATTGTTGTATTCATATTTTGATTTGGGTGAAATTATTATTCTCTGGAATTACAATATATTAGGACAGAGACATTAACTTGGCAGTATAGTAAATTCAAATAAGAATTTCTTGAATTGTATTACATTGATTCATCAAAGACTGTTGGCACATCTTTACAATTCAAGCCATTGGTACATAAGTATATTACTACTTGCAGGACACTACAGGCACATCAACAACTTCAGCATTTGAAATTATTTGAAATACCACTGAAGTTTATTCTGATCTTTGTTCATTAGGATTTGTGTTAGAAATTCTAGGATTATTTGTTAATTGATTCACAATACCATAATCTATTTTAACATTTTCACTTTGTATTCTAGGGAAATAAATTATTTGTTGAATTTTACAAAACTTGCTGGTTTTTGCTCTTTTCTATTACTTATTTTAAGACCATAGAGTTATAATAAATATAAGAGAAGCCAATCAAACCAGCTAGTCATAGAATCAGCCATTCACCAGCAGAACATTAGAGTTTGTAAAGACAAAGTGTGTGTGTGTGTGTGTGTTTGTGTGTGTGTATGTGTGTGTGTGAGAGATTTGGAGTTTTAATGTAGCTTTAACAATTTTTCAGTCATATCGCTATGATGTCTGTAATGTGTCAGTTTACGGTGATCTAGCACGTTGGCATCAAACCGCAGACATGTACCATGATGTCCCACCCAGTCACATTATCCTAACACCAGGCTGACTAGTCCTAACACTAACCTCTTAAAGTTGAGTGCCTAGCAAGACTGCTGTTAGTACCATTTTTTATAAGTCTTTGGTATGACTCGGCTGGGGTTCAAACCTGTGACCTTCCAAATCTGAGGCAGAGTTTGTGAAGCAGACAAAGTAATACAACATTAATTCCATTTGACAGAATCAGGCAGACTCCTACTTGTGAAGTGAAGTAATCAAGATGAATCAAAGTTCTGCCATCATGACATGGGAATTTGTCATGATATCAACATGTTACCAGTATAGCTTACGTAAGAGTCCTGAAAAGCCTGTTATGCTCCAATAAAACATAAAATCTTGAAGAATGGATGAGAAAGATAATAAGGAAAGTCAGACTCTCCACTCTCTACACTGATCACTTCTAAATGAACGTCTGCTACCTGGTTAACTCAGCACACACACTCTATCTCTGACTGGCTGATAGTTGGTAGCAACATTGTGAGCATATCTCCTGAACTGACCTTTCGCTGGCATCCATTCTTTGTGCAAATATCATTTAATTACATTAAATGCTGAACAAAGTTTTATGATGGGGTGGGGTAAACAAATTATAACTATGAATAGAAGTAATAATCAGATTCTTAACTATCATTGTTGCCATGTATCAACATCACTACCACCATCATCATTAAATACCTAACAAAGTTTCATGAAAATATCCATCCTATTGTTTGTGTTCCTGTGCATGCAAACTTTATTGTTGGTTGAGGGGTATACAAATTATATCTATAAATAGAAATGATAATTAGATTCTTAACAATTATTTTTGAATTGCATCATCATGATCAACATCATCACTACCACCACAATCTTCATAATACTAAAAATGGTTATCATCATCATCATCATCATTCACCCACCCTGAGTGATATCAAAGACTTACAAAAATGGTACTAACAGCTGCCTCACTTGGTGCCCAGGATTAAGATGTTAGTGTTAGAACTAGTCAGCCTGGTGTCTGGATAATGTGACTGGATGGGACATGATGATGCATGTCTGTGCATGATCTCCCAGTAATAGACATCACTATAAACTGCCACACTGCAGACATCATATAGATATGACTGAAAAATCTTTAAAGCTACTTGAAAAATCCAAGTCACACACACTCATCATCAACATCACCAGTGATAATGCATATGTTGTCAAGGTCTAGAAGAAGCTTGTGTAAAAAAACCAGCAAGGATATGGATGATTAGTAATAATAATCCAAATAGATATCATGAAACATTACAATAAACTGTACAAAGATAGAATCAAAGATTAAAATAACATAAAAGACATCCTTAAGAGTTAAAGTACTGCATTTAAAAATTTTCACTCTAATAATAAAGGCAGCAAAATTATGCCAAGTGATCATTAGTCAATGAATATGTGATAATTATGAATGCACTACACAGCCTAACTGAAATATAGTAATCAAATGTAATTGCAATAGTTTATTAAGATTATTCATTAATAGTTTTCTTCCTCTCTGAATTTACAGTCATATTAATGGAGAATATCAATAATGATAAAATAATGGACTTTTTGCAATACTGCATACTTTCAATAAAATTCAAAAATCATTATTATTATCATGCACTTTTCTTATTAAGCAGATTAAAACTCAGATTTCCAAATAAAAATAAAACATTCAAAAGCTTAAGATACATAGGAAATCAGCAATTATTTTCCATTCTATTTAAAAGGCAGCCAAATTAATCTGAACTCTTAATCCCAATATTACCAAAGTTGCAAAATTCCTGTACGTCCAATCAAACTTTGGTCAATTAAATTAAACGCCTGACTGATCACTTATCAAGACAACTTCATCTCATCTGACAGCTTGACATAACTCATTAATTAACTAATTAATTAATCAAAATAGCCATCTGAGCCATTGCTAACTAAAATCGTTACATATATCAAGGAATAATAAACAAAAGTATACTAAATTCAAATAGATTCAAATATCATAGCAACTTTATGTGAATAATACAGCTTGATTGGTCTCTTATAAAAAGTCTATAAAAATGGTCCTCAATCATGAATCCAACATTCATTTCTGTTTATTCTTTCAACCATTTATACAGTGTAGAAGATAAATATTTTATGCTATATTGAGGACCAGTTATCTCATATTTTTGGGGATAATTTGTTTGATAAACAATCAATTCCATTTCATTCACTGTTTTTCAATGACGGCCACAGCTGTTGAACATATAAAAGATGACAAGCTGACCACAGCTGCTGAAGGTGTACAGGATGACAAGCTGACCACAGCTGCTGAACATGTACAGAATGACAGACTGACCACAGCACTTGAACATGAAAAGATTCTAAGGAGATTAGGTCTTCAACATAAAACTGCTGTTACACAGCTGCAAATGCTGGATAGGAATGCTCTTTACACTTGTATCCCATCTTTTTTAAGCAATTTAAATTTGACCTAAAATTCCTATAATGTCAAATCCCCTTAAAGGATGCAATGGAAAACTGCATTATCATTTCCTTCAAAATGAAATTTTGATTTTTAATAAAAAAAATATAATTAGTTTCATAATCAAGTTAATTCTGAGAAACAAAATTACAAACATGATATTTATCTCAATAATTACATAAGAACCTTGCATATAAGATACATTCAAGTTCACATGTGCACATCATCAATAGGGTTATTTTGCAAGATATGTCATTTACCCACTAGGCATTGAAAAGAAAAGGCAAGAAAAGAAGAAGAAGAAAAATAATAATAATCAGTTTTGTAATTCGCGGCACATACCGTGTTATTCTGTTTCTCATAGCAATGGTTCGGAAACTGTTATGCACTGTTACAATATTACCGAGGTAGACCGCATGACAGGGCAGTCAACATGTGTATATACCCAAAAAAGAGAAAAACCAAACTTAAATGCAATGATGTATACAAATGAAACATCAGGGGCTATAAACACATTGAGTATATATCGTACAGTCTTAAACGGTTAACTAGAAATAGTCATTAATCCAATTATCAAGAATGCCAGCCGTCAGCATTGATAATCCCTATTTTCGCTAACTCAAAACATGTAGACTATACCAGCTAACAGTTAATCGATAAGTAAACAAAACAGAGGATCCTAGAAAATATTAATGTCAATTCATTTCAACAAATCTCTGGTAATGCGCCGATTTAAAAAAAAATCGAGACCGAATTGGGCGGCTTGTATACAGGCATGCATACCTCGCTCCCTAAATGCAGGTTATTACAATATCATAGTTTTCACCGCGATTTCTTCAGGTTCCACAAATAGGGACCAACTTTTGGGGTTTTCCTAGGGAAAAACATGGGGTCCATGCCTAACCATACATTATAAGCAGGTTTGCAACGTTTCCCTTGACCTTATAAAATAAGAATATGTCATGAATGAGGTATTCTGACGCATAACCGAAATTTTGGGTTCAGTATATAATTCAGAAACAGAAATGTATCCAATGTTACAGTGTTTTGATAAGATAAATAGAGATTAAATGGAGAGTGTTTTTTTGTGCCATAAATTCCACATGGACTTGATGTGTGTGTGTGTGTGTGTGTGTTTGTGTGTGTGTGTAATAAAAATACATACAAGATGGCCTGTTATCACCTCATCCTTGATAATTATTCCAGCATCTGATGATTTTCTCACAGTTGACATTTTTATGCAACATGTGTAGTCATAATACATATCCTGATATTATGTCCCCATGTGTGAAAACTTTGTTTTGGGGTGGGTGGGGGTGTATGCATATTATAGTCATAAATAGCTACTATGGCTGCATTTTCAGATAAGCATGTGCTTGACTATCAGTTGCCATGCATCATATGAATATTAGCAAAAATACCATTTACCAAACAGCGCCCAATTACTGCATTTAAAAAGTGCACTAATTATAAATAAATAAGGAAAATTATACAAAGTGATCATTAGTCAATGGATCTGTGCTACTGATGAAAGCATTACACAAACTAATTGAAATAAAGAAAATTAAATGCCAGTAGTTTATAACTAGCATTTACTTCTAGTTTTATTTTATCTCTGCATTACAAATCAAATAAACTAATAATTTAAAACTTTAAGCAATCAAAAATTATTTTGTATTTTACTCAATAAACATAATTCTTGAGAATACTTAAGTAATCTGATGGTGACTCTTAATTTTTAATCCCAATGATCCCAAACTTCCTGTATGCCTACTCAAGCTTTAGTCAATTAAGGTCACACCTGGCTGATCACTGATTAGGACAAATTCACTTTATTTGACTAATTGACATAACTAACTCACTAAGAACTTAATGAATCAAGAGGTCTTTTAATCCATTGTTACCTATAATTAGTAATTAGATTAAGGTATAATAAACAAGGGTATAGAAAAATTCAAACAGGTTCAAATGTTCCAGTTACTTTTATGAGAATAATACAACTTGATAGTCTGATGAAAAAATGATATAAGCATAGCTGTGCCATAATTCCTTTATAGGCTAGGAATGAATGCCTTAAAGTAAATACTTCAAAATTTGTACTTATAAACTTCCCAAAGTAAATAAAATAAATGCAAATAGAGATATTCTGGAATAATGGCAACAACAACAACAAAAAACAACATAACATCAACCCACGATATTTGGACCTTGTTCAATGAAATTTTATTCAAATCTAAATGATAATGCAGTAGTCAGGGTCAATGCTTGCCAACTGCATTATGTAATAAATAGCAAGAGCCAGGTTATATACAGAACCACCATAAAAAGAGAATAGAAAAATAAATAAATTGTATTATATTATACAATATAAAAATTTGTTAAATAATGGTGTTCTGAAAAGGAAATAAAAAGAGAACACTAAGGTTTACCTTGTCATCTTTCACCAATTATTATTCACTGGTAATATATTGGTAATACATGTATATTAATACCACATTATATCCAGCATGATCTTATAATGGAGTGCATTGTAATGAGAGATGGCTGGTATTAACCAGAAAAGAGTGTGACAGATGGATTACACAAGTTTTAATTAAAATAGGGATAACTCTTACAATGGTGATCACATAAGACTCCATATTTTAACATCTCACAATATCTAGTCATCATATAAAAGCATATAAAGTTTCATTAAAATGTCTGTCCTGATGTGCAAGTGCTTCTTTTGTGCAAACTTTGTTGTTTGAGTGGGTTGGGTATACAAATAATAACTATGAATAGAAATGAACATCAGATTCTTAACGATCATTGTCACCATGCATGATATATCATTATCATCATTAGGACCACCATCATCATCATCAGTATCACCTCCACCATCAGCAATTATCACCATGATAATCTATTATAAATGTTAATTCTTTTTTATCAAGATTTTATTAAATTCTGGATCCAGGCAAACAGCTTGGGTTGATAAATCAACAGGCTCTGCATTATTGAAATGTATAGGACATCTGCATTTACTCAAGTGCGTGAATTTAAATTTGTAATTATGTACATTTACTTACATAACTATCAAGGCTTACTTCCGTGAAAAAAACTGGGTGATTAAATAAACATTATAACCACTATAATTGTTTCTATCATATTAGATCTGTGAGGATGTAAGCAGTTGTTCCCACTCCATCCTTAAAGTAAGAATCTGACAAAACCAACTCTAACATGCAACATAACTCTGTTGTCATAATACAAGGTTCATGAATATTTCTCAAACAGGTCAGGATATTAACAAGACAAGAGTAATGTGTGTGTGTGTGTGTGTCTGCAAATTTTGGTTTTGGAGGGTGGGGGTACAGATATTATAATTTATTATCAGATTCTTAGCTATCATGGTCACCATTCATCACAATCATCATTAACACCATCATCACAATCACCACTTCTACCACAATGGTCATGATCACAATGATCATCATCAGTGACACTACATACATTATAAAGCTTTTGGAAGATGCTAGTGAAAAAACCCCCAAAAGAACTGGGATATCATAACCATTAATAAGAATCCAAACAGGCAAAATGTAAGACTAAAATAAACTGCACATCGTCATCATAACTGGAGTCCAATTATAAAAGAAAGGACGAGAGTGAAACCCATTAATAAATCTGTAGATCAGAATTTTATATACTTAATACCAATACAAGACTTTAGCAATCTTAGAGACACAAGATTTTTCTACTCACTTTATGTACTTTTTAATAATAATAATAATAATAATAACTTTATTTAAAGAAAAAGCTCATTTGGTCAACTGACCAATCTTCCATGAGACCTTGTACAATAACAATTGTACAGATATATATATATATATATATATATATATATATATATATATATATATAATGCACAATTATACCAGTACTGACTTTAGCAATCTTGGAGAGACAACAGATGATGCTATTCAGTTTATTTACTTAATACCAATACAAGACTTAAGACATCTTAGTTTGACAATGGATTTTGATACTCAGTTTATATACCTAATACCGATACAAGACATTACACACCTCAGTTTAACAACGGATTTTAATACTTAGTTTATGTACTTAATACCAATACAAGACTTAAGACATCTTAGTTTGACAATGGATTTTGATACTCAGTTTATATACCTAATACTGATACAAGACACTGCACACCTTAGTTTAACAATGAATTTAATACTCAGTTTATGTACTTAATACCAATACAAGATTTGAGACATCTTAGTTTGACAATGGATTTTGATACTCAGTTTATATACCTAATACCGATACAAGACATTACACACCTCAGTTTAACAACAGATTTTAATACTTAGTTTATGTACTTAATACCAATAGAAGAGTTTAGACATCTTAGTTTGACAATGGATTTTGTTACTCAGTTTACAGAATGATGACTGTGTCCTTCCACAAATATGGAGAGTATTTTCCTGGCGCAGGAGATTTTACAGATATAGGTGCAGAGAAGGGCAAATATTATTCGGTCAACTTTCCACTTATGGATGGAATAGATGATGACTCGTATGAATCAATATTTAAACCAGTGATGACCAAAGTGATGGAGATGTACCAGCCAAGTGCCATTGTGCTGCAGTGTGGGGCTGACTCCCTGTCAGTGGACAGACTGGGCTGCTTCGACCTTACACTCAAAGGTCGTGGAAAATGTGTAGAGTTCATGACAAAGTGGAATATACTCATCCTCTTGCTAGGAGGTGGTGGATACACCATCAGGAATGTGGCCCGCTGCTGGATATGAAACCTCTGTGGTACTGGGTGAGAAGGTTGCTAATGAATTACCATATGATTACTTTGAGTACTATGGCCCAGACTTCCAACTTCACATCAGTCCCTCCAACATGACAAACAAGAATACACCCAAATACTTGGACCAAATCAAAACGCATCTGTTTGAGAATCTCCGGATGTTGCCTCATGCACCTGGCATTCAGATGCAAGCCATTCCAGAAGATGGCATAAAGAATAAAAGTGATGATGAGGAAAAAGGCAATCCAGATGAGAGAATTTCAATTAGGGACGGTGACAATCGTATCCACTGCAATGAGGAATTTTCAGACAGTGAAGATGAAGCAGGAGAAGGAGAAAGACTTAGAAATCATTCCAGTTTTAAGTCAGGACCCCAAATAGCACAAGCAGATGATGAGAAAGGAGAAAGTGGAACTTAAGATGCTCTAGAAGGTGAGAAAGAAATGAAAAAGGAACTTTTAGATTTCTGTGAAAACTCAAAGACTGCAGAAAATAGTATTGCAAAACCCGATGAAATTGCTGAGAAAAAAAGCAGATAAAAAGATGACTATGAGAAGGAAGCAGATAAGAAGGAAAAGCTGGAACCATTGACAGTGGATCAATGATTATGATTATACATGGCACCAATACAAACAGAGGATTTCTTTCTGTAAATGAAAACACCTGGATTTTACCTGTGCATAGATATTATTCAGATTGTGTTCTTATATCAGGTTATCATTTCATGACCTTATTGATTACTAGTAACCAAGTAAAAATTGTTAATTGGTATTCAGTTATTTCCAGTCACTTAATCATTGTGCATGTTTGAAGAAGAAGGCAAAAATCTAGATTCATACTGACTGGATCTCTAGATAGGTTACATTCAGGGAGATTAGAGGAGAATAAAGGTATATAATAGTATCAGTCTGACCATAACTTGAAAAGCCACAGACTTCAGTATGAAATGCTTGTATGCCCCAAGTGCATACATATGTTCTTAATTCATTTTAGTGCAACAGCATGGTTGAATTGAAATTTGACACACTTAATCATAGTCATCAGTTTCATGGTTGAACTCGGAGTGCTGAAATTTGACACTTTGTCATAGTCTTCAATAGCATGGTTGAACTTGAGTCCTCTGATTTGACACACTTTATCATAGTTATCAGAAGCATGGTTGAACTCAAGTCCTCTGATTTGACATACTTTATCATAGTCTTCAGTAGCATGGTTGAACTCAAGTCCTCAGATTTGACACACTTTGTCATAGTTATCAGAAGCATGGTTGAACTCAAGTCCTCTGATTTGACACACTTTATCAAAGTCATCAGTAGCATGGTTGAACTTGAGTCCTCCGATTTGACACACTTTATCATAGTAATCACAACTTAAAAGTATTTTCAGGCTGTTGCAAATCTAATTATATAGGCAAATTTGTATTCACATATAGATATGATTAGATTTTAAAGCCATTAGAGGATTTTTTTTTTAAATATTGAAAAATAACTTTTCAACTTGGACCTTTTTTTTAATAAAAATGTAATTTCCATAATTAGTAAAGAATAACATAATTTGGGTAAATGAAGTTTGGTGTATGTGCTTACATGCCTAAACATGTGACCTGATTAGACCTTCATTCCATTATAGCAATTTTTTTTATAGCTGTGAATTCTGAATTTGAATGCTTTTGTAATGTGGTGCTTTTTTAACAATCAAGTTATTCTGAACATATTGACTAGTTTTCAGATTTGAATATTGAAAAGGTTTTGTACATAGAGGTGCAGTTATAAGTAATTGGCAGTGGGCATTCATCAATTCAGTCATTTTTTTTATTGTTATAGTAGTGGAAGACTTAAAAAATGGTTGACAGTTTTTTTAATTATGAATAATATTTTACTTTTTTTTGTTCTCAAATGAACTATGAAATGCATGTTTTTCAAAGTTGCATAGGTTGCATAGTTTTATGTCACAATTATTTTCCTATTTTGAAATAAAACATTATATCGTTTATCATGTTTTAAATTTGTTTCCTTTTATATTTTCTGACAACTCTCTCTCTCTCTCTTTCTCTCCATACTAGTAAATACATACCAAAATGTATCTTTATCAGTACCAGATGTGCCCACGTATATAGACAGACAAAGTAAATCCCAAATACTGTACAACACCAGCTTCATGACACATAAAGATAAAACAATAAGTCTTAGCAGGTTGCAACGCTTTTCTAATTTTCAAGAAAAAGTGAATATTATCGGGTTCAGTGAAACATGAAGAATCAAGCATGGCTTACTAGGCTAACATTGAAAAATCAAAAGAATCATAAATTATCCTCTCTCTGTCTCTGTCTCTCTCTTGTGAAGCATGGGTGGTCTTTCAAGACAGATTTTACTGTAGCGCCAGAACAATAACATTAAAGGACAACATGGAAATATTAATAACAGGCTGCAACTCTTGACAATTTCAAGAACTGAAGTGGATATTATTGGGGTTAATAAAACATAGTTTAAAAGAATCAGGTATAGCTTACTAGACTAACAATGAAATCAAAGTCAAAGTAAAAGAATAATAGAAATTTGCAGGTTAAACTGGTTCAGCATTTTTCTCCCTCTTGCAATAAACATTGGGACAGCCAACTTAGTATTCTGAACATGGGTGGGGGCTGGAATATTTCACCCCCAAAATTGTGGAGACAAAAACTTATCACTTAGTTTAAAAGAATTAATTTTCTTGAAGTAATGGAAAAATCTGGTTTGAAAGAAAGTCCAAGGTGCCTCCCTTCCCTATCTGCCAAAATAAATTGTTGGTCCTTTACCAGACAGTTTATGTTTCTCCATAGATACAGCTATTACACAAAGACAAATAGGAAGTGAATAATGGATGATATTGTATGTGTCAAGTCTCAGTTTTGGTAAGTTGAAACACCCCTCAAATTCTTCACATATTCAACAAATCTGTTTCAGAGAAGAGTTCTTTGGAACCAAAATTTGTGTCATACTGAACTTATGGTTATTTTAAATCAATCTTCAGAAAAGCAGCACGTCTGCATGCTTTTCCCTTTTATACATTATTAACCCATATACACAGGAAACTGATGAAAATTCTAACACAAAGGTGGCTAAGAGGTATATATTTAAAGCACCCAAAATGTAATATATGATGGAACTATTAGACTTTAAGGGCTTACGGTACTAATTGTGTTCCCATAGTAAACCTATGCAAACACCATGATATTAAAAATTCAATAACTTTAAATTTCCGAGTGCAAATGATCAAACCTACATTTATCAATATAGATGAAACCTGGATGACAGCTTCCATGTAGAGAAGGAATATGAGCTGTGGCATTTTCTGGACCTACCTGTGTTTGTAACATGTACTTTCAATTCAGCACCAAAGAGTCAGGTGCTAATTTCAGTAATGAGTGTTCCAAACTCAAGACTGTTAAAGGACTGAAATTCCATCAATAAAACAATGTCTCTATTTTTTTAAAGTTACAACTAGAATAAGCTCTCAAAAGATTGTTTTTTCTAGAAAATAACTTTCTTTATCAAACAATCCTGGCCAGCCCAAAACATGTATACTCTATTTTATGTTCACCCATTTCCAGACTGGTTCCCATTTTTCCATTCATTTAGTGTCTTTAAGTAATAAGAATACTGTGCACACAGTACATATATGCACATCTCAAGCCCTTTTCCCTACTAAGTACATTGACCTTAAAGCTGTAACAAATCTGACAGCTGCATGATAAGCTGTGGAGCTCAATAAAATGTCAATAAAATATATTAAGTGCTTAAAAGGTGACAGCCTCGGTAAGGAAACAAGACAGTGACTTCCCTTGTGTTTGAACTTATTCTTTGGAGCAGAGGGTATGACAATGAAAACATGAGACACAACAAAGTTAGCACACTAAATTGCATGAAAATACCTTTACTGCACGTGGACAGAAATCACTCATTTATATGTTCACAGCTGTGACTTTAACCTTGTGACTTAAGTCATGGCTACATTATCTCTAATATTGATATATTACTGGTTGAAGCTGCATTAAAATATCTCCTGTAGTTTAAAGTTATCCTCTGGAAAATGTAGAAGTTACAACAACAAAAATCACATTTTTCCCTTGTCATACTGTGAACTTAACCTAGTGGTAGGGGGAACTGTACATGGTATTTGACACACCATCTAGCCATGATATCTAAATGGGCAGAATTTCATAAAATCTCTCCAGCTGTCACAATGTTATGGGTTGGACAAGCAAATTTTAACGGGTGGACCGATATAGCACTAACAAATCCCGCCCCCCCCCCCATTTAAACTGGGTGTCACAATGCATCACAATTTAACACGACACCGAAAGTCTTCTTGCCTTGACCTTGACATTGAGAAATGACATAAAACAAGGTATGCAACACACATTGTGTGTGACAGTTCATAGAGATGTCTAGCACTGGGACATCATACCACAGACTGCCTTCAATAAATTAAACTGCCTTCAATGACTTCTGAGTTACAGATGTAAATAAAAAGTGAGTAAGCTTAACATGTGAGTTTGATCTCGCTGATAGGACCATGCTATTGGTACACATGATATATTCAATTGACATACTCTCAAGCTATGATTTTACAGTGGGAAACATTTCATTCCACAATCTTTAGCAACAGTTTTAGGGTGACAGTTTGGATACACAAAAAGTTATACTGACCTAAGACCCAAGACCTGGCCTAACAGATAGGTCCATGACAGTTCCAATTGACAACATCAACCAACTCATGATGTACTGTTATACCAAATTTTATGTCTATTACTGCATTCAAAAGTTTGTATGTTACAGTTCCAAACAAATTGAGTAATTTCCACATTTTGCCTTCAAATGAGAACCATATATGTTTATAATTCCATATACTATTAATTTTCTCCATTCATAGATGAACACCAGATAATTAGTAATGTTTTTAAGCTTTAAATTCTGACACAAGATCATTAGATATCGTATATAGACACTTATAAATCGCATCAAACTGCGAACAACAAAGATCCGGACCTGATGTAACATAACACATCTGTAGATTAGGGTCTATATTGCGTATTGTACTGATTACTCCTAACAATCTGTAGAGACCCAGATCTGCTGGCACATTATTAAGTATTATCATTACGAGGATGACAATTTTCTTCATTCATAATCTCGCTGTCTCTGTCTCGCTCAATCCATACGTGCGGCAGAATATGGTAACAATATTTATGAAGAAAAATGTTCAGAGGAGCAGACCTGTTTAATCTATTTGATAAGGTGATAACAGAACCTGATAGATACTCAGTTTGAGTTGACTTAACAAACTTTGTCATAGGACTATACATCCATGTGATACTTCTAATGTGTGTGTGTGTGAAGTAAATTTTATTAGTAGAGAACTATCAGATTTCTTCATTGATATCTGTCCCTTTAATAGCAAACACAGGTAAAACCTGTTATAATGTAATGCTCAGGGTCCAAAGAATAACATCGCAACATAAGTGGGATTGCATTAACAAATTTTTGAAAAAACTTCCCCATAGAAAATGCACATTGAAATTTCAATGTCATCAGTTTTAACTAACCTCTTGATCATATATCGCAATATGTTTAAGAAAATTTCAGAAGTTAAGGCAACGTTAAACACAGTGCTGGAATTAAAAATCTGCTAGGGATATGAATAATCGGCTTTTCCATATTATGGATGTTAAAAAGAGAGGTCACCTTAAATAAAAATATGGGAGCCATGTTGCCATCATGTTATAAGCAGAATCGCATTATAATGGGTTTTACCTGTGGTTCACATCACTTGTGACTTCATGCCACAAAAAAGTAGACTATATTACAAAGAATTTTGTCATGGGACACTTGGTATAAAATCAAAGCCGACTCACAAAGACATAAACAAGTCACCACTATAATGAGATTATAATTTGTTGTAAAAATAATTATCCTTATGGCTAGCATGCAGAGCAAAAAATATGAATCCAAGGATAGTCCATACAGTACCCTCTCCCTCTCAGTGACAAAAGGGGTTTCATTGACCCACTTCTTGATAGTTTCTAGTTGTTGTAATAAATGGAGCAGAATTAATTAAAAATGGAAAATAAGCATCTCACATCCAATTAAGCCTACTTATATTGGAAACTCTTTGAAACAACAGTCTGGTTCCCTGAGGATGCTGTTTTGTGATAGCATATTTCGCTGATGTTGCCTTACTGGAGTCCACTGGCTATCTTGAAGCTATCAATGGCAATGGGGTCAGAAGAGTGGGTAGCAGCCTGTTTATGGCATGTGACAACAAATCAAACACTTCAGTTAACAGCCTGACAGCATTAGGATATCATATTTTCTTGCTGGATTTGCCATGTTCAGACGTTTTTCTCTACTGGTAAAATGAAACTGATCTCCCCGTACAATGCTGGGGTGCCCTCTGTTCTTTTGAGCCAGTTTCATTGTCCATGACAAATTTAGGCTTCACTTACCTCAGTAAAAATGCTGTCTGGTGTGTAGGTTCTAAATGTTTCCTGGCAAATTTAATTTCCTGTATCGAATCAAGCACCAGCATGAAATATAGGTCAGAATGTTCTAGTTTTGATGTGATAATGTATGGTTCTTAACATAATGGATGCATTGATGAAGATATAATATTGTGCATTCAAAGCTGTAATGACTCACAGATCAAATTGCTGAAGGTAAAATAAGTCCATGAAGCATGAAATACAGGTCCTAATATCTTATTTTTGGCATGAAAGTTTAGTTCTCTCCAGGCTGGATTAATATACTATAACACCCTCTGAAAGGGAAACTTTAGTGTCAAATTTAACTGAAAAGTTGCCATAAGTAATGCAAAACCAAATCTTAGCATGACAGGGCAGACAGATGAAAAGATGAAGAGGCTGATGAAGTCAACACTGTTTATCCCTTTTCATCTATTGTGTATTATACAAAACTGGGCCATGTTCTCTGTAAGCAAACCCAAAAGCTGACCTCTAAGCAACCAGAAGGTGTTTTATTTTTTAAACTTGACCAAATACATGGTTCATAAAGCCCATACAAGTTGATTTTCAAGGACTGTTCAGAGAGTTTTAAAATTTTTTTTTATCTTACATTGTTTATCGCCACAAAGTAAACAATAAAAAAAAAAACCACATACAGTAACTAATTAGTGCCCCCAATAGCAAACAGATGCTTCTACATTTGGTAACTACACACACTATGCGTTATTGACCCGTTTTATTTATTATAATTGGAAAATATACAACAACAAAAAAAAAGTTGCTTAATTTCAAAATGATGCATATATTCAACAGTTTTAATGATTTGTATTTCTGCACATTTTCCAAAATATAAAACTTCAAAATTCAAGGATTTTCTAGGTTGTAAAACCATGTAATGAAGCAAACTTACAAGCTTTAAACCTCAACTTTCATTTTAAAGTGTAAAAGAAATTGGTGAAGTCTACTTATAACAAACTCCACATGCACACTCTTTTTGTAAAAAAAGACTTTATTATTACTCATTCATAAATAACTATGTGGCAGGGAACTACTCAACAGTCTACGACGGCTTTCGTGATAAAGAAGCGCTAGTTACATTAACAGCAAATGATGCAGGAAATAACTAAAAAAAAGGGAAAAGGAGAAAATAACTGTAAAAACAATTAAAACTGATCATAAAAAAGTTACATTTTCACCCCCTGTATAAGTTTATAATATGCATGCTGTATTCACACTGGAATTGAGGAACTAAAATGTGAACTAGTTTTAAAATAAGTATAAAATAAGGTGTTCATTTGCACTTACTGTTTTTATTTTAATCATTACTGAACTTTTTTTGAAAATAACTTCAACCTTTTGTCAAACCTGTCTGTCTCACCTTTGGACTCAACTATATTTTTTCCAGATAATAGTATCCAGGCATTTCTTCTTGTGCACCACACTGTCTATAAATGTAAGATTTAACGATATTGTAATATTCATTATCATATTTAGCATTGCATTCTTCTTCCCATTTTTGTCATATATAAAATCATGTTTGAAAATGATAGTGACATCAAAGTTTTTTTCATAAATCCATTTAGCCAATAATGTTAAAATGAACTTAACAAATTTTTACAACAAAGATATAAATTCATTTTTTAACAAGGTAATAATACTCTATTCTTAGCATTTATATTACAAAGTCATCTGTTGCCAGAATTTTAGGCAATAATTTATGAAGTTTTACTTTTGGTGTGTTTTTAAACACTATCATATGTCAATTTTTATGGTCTGTTTATCTATAGTTGGTTTTAAATGGTATCCTGTGCTCTATGAAAATCAAACAAATGCATTAATGCAAACAGCTGGGAAAATGGTTAACAAAGTTTGTGTACAAAGGTTTCAGTTAATTCATACCTTTCTTTCTCTGTTTGAAAAAAACAAACAATATGCTGCAAATTGCCTTTGAAAGTTCAAGGCTCTTGTAAATTGTTCCACCTGATTAAAGGGCCAGACGTTGAAATGATCCTGCATGGTTATTGGCAATCATCAACTTTTCTCAATAATGAAAAAATTGTTTATAAAATCAATTAAAACGTTCAAAGGAAATTGCTAAAAGACTAAATGATTAGAACTCTGAACATTAGCGGATCAGCTGAATGCATCCTGTTGGCATTAACAGTAGGAGGAATAGTATGGAATTATTAAAGCCTGTGTAAAAGGATCTTTCTTGATCCATTTTTCATGAGGTCTGATTTAAGACATTTTTAGATGCAGCACTTGATACCATTCATAATACCATCAGAAACCAGCTATAATAACTGCAATTTTGTTCACCATTTAGTTCAATGTTTATCTAGTTATTTCATATGAGAAATGAAAGTATCATATATATTATTAGACCCCATTATTACTCATTATAATTTGTTTCAAATTAATTAGAACACAGAGAGAAAAAAGTATTATTCCAAAACTGGATACATTATTAGCACATGTACTGATCCCTTTAACCCATTAAAGAATTAAAGGCAGAAGAGTAGCAATGTTTCTCACATAATTTTTATGACAAAAAGCAACCATTCCATTTCAACAGATCTCACATTTTATACCCATGTCTGACCATTACTTGTAAAATATGATTTAATATAAATCTTTAACTTTGGTATGCTCTACCAGAGTTGTAGCATAAGTTAACCAATAATTCATGTACATGCCATGTATTAAAATGAAGTGAAATTTAAATGCATACTGGGTAATTCCTTCATATACACCACAGGCAAGCCATAAACACAACAAACTTTAACCTTTAACTTTCACTATAAATTGACAGTTTCTAACTAATACATTAAAAAAGATAACCAACAATGTCAGACATATCCTAATGAAAGTAAAATTTAAATGCAGAATTCCTTCCTATGAACCATATAGAAACGTGAAACACAAACTCTGACCATCTGTCAAAACAGCGCCAAAATTCAACTTCAAAACTTACCCCATACACTGCAAAAATATCAGTAAAAATTAAAAAAAAAAAAAAATCAAATCAAATCAATTTAAACATATGCTAAGGCCAAGCATATACTAATGAAAACACTGCACTGAAATGTTACTGCACAATTCCTTTAAACACGTTATAAGTAAACCCTAAATGCAAATAATCTGCTTTGGTGTACATCTTCCAATGCAAAACACTAATGACACTTGGTACACAGCATAGGCTCTCCTGTACTTCATACTGGTGAGCTAGAAAATTAATGGTTCCTTCAAACACGAGTTACTGCCAAAATATGCCAAATGTAAGGTTTCATTATATATGGATGCTCAAGAAACATAAATGACAGTCAAATAAGGCCTGAATTACCTACTTTTTATGTGATTAAAAAAAACTTGATGCATAAGGCCTGAATTACCTACTTTTATGTAATGTTTTTTAAACTGATGCATACCCTCACTATGTTTCTAACATGAATGGTCCCTGAGTAATGAGTATCAGTCCAAAAGTTACATTGTCAGTAAAGTATTAAATGCAGCATGCAGTAACCTACTTTCATGTTAAGGTGCAGTACTTTCTTACTATGTTTAATCACTATACTATGAACAGGGTTTAAGAAATTACCTTAAACTATGCTTAATCACTATACTATGAAAAGGGCCTATGAAATTACCTTAAACTATGTTTAATCACTATTCTATGAACAGGGCCTAAGAAATTACCTTAAACTATGTTTAATCACTATACTATGAACAGGGCCTAAGAAATTACCTTAAACTATGTTTAATCACTATACTATGAACAGGACCTAAGAAATTACCTTAAACTTTGCTTAATCACTATACTATGAACAGGGCCTGAGAAATTACCTTAAACTATGTTTAATCACTATACTATGAAAATGGCCTAAGAAATTACCTTAAACTATGTTTAATCACCATACTATGAAAAGAGCCTAAGAAATAATCTTAAACTATGTTTAATCACTATACTATGAACAGGGCCTAAGAAATTACCTTAAACTATGTTTAATCACCATACTATGAAAAGGGCCTAAGAAATAACCTTAAACTATGTTTAATCACTGTACTGTGAACAGGGCCTAAGAAACTACCTTAAACTATGTTTAATCACTATACTATGAAAAGGGCCTAAGAAATAACCTTAAACTATGTTTAATCACTGTACTGTGAACAGGGCCTAAGAAACTACCTTAAACTATGTTTAATCACTATACTATGAAAAGGGCCTAAGAAATAACCTTAAACTATGTTTAATCACTGTACTGTGAACAGGGCCTAAGAAACTACCTTAAACTATGTTTAATCACTATACTATGAAAAGGGCCTAAGAAATAACCTTAAACTATGTTTAATCACTGTACTGTGAACAGGGCCTAAGAAACTACCTTAAACTATGTTTAATCACTATACTATGAACAGGGCCTAAGAAATTACTTTAAACTTTGCTTAATCACTATACTATGAAATACAGATTAGTGTGAACTGTTCTTTTATAGTAATGATACGTATTTCTAGATACAAGTTAAAATTACATAGTTTCATGTCTTGTAGCTATTCGGTTTGATGTTTTATGGCAAAGTATCACAAGCAGGTTGTTTAGTGCCAAAGCAATTTGAGTATGTGCCTTGCCCAAGGACATGCCATGGTAACTGACCCAGATTGGTCTGATGATAGGATTTAAACCTGCACCCTTTTGGTCTTGAGTCTGGAATGCTAACCACTGAGTGGGCCACTGTGGCTCCCACTCATGTTGATGCATATACCCATAAAAGGTCAGTGGTTTCTTCACACACTACACTTTTCTCCACCTGACATAGAATCTCTGTTTGGGGCTTGCACTGAAACAAGGTGATCTCAATCAAGTTGATGTATTGTTTGTCCTTTGCATGGTTATACCCAGCATGAGCTAATAATACTCTTCAACATGAATCTGGTAATCTTCAATGTTACATGATGCAACTTTTAACTTTGTCAAACGAACATAATTATACAAGTCCATGGATGAATCTGGAAGTATGGCTCCAAAGAAAGAGCCCTTTTTCCACTGTTGCTGATTTACATCAAATTCTAGTATTCTCAGCTTTTTTCCAACCACAAGGAGAATCAAGTTTCCATTGTAATGGCACATATCTAGAATATTATCTTCATCAATCAATTCCACCTCTTCCTCATCATCACTTTCTAAAGAAACCGTTCCAATTAAGGACAAATTCTTTGAGCGGCTATCAAATTGATAAATGTTTCCTATATCCTCATAACACAAATAGACTGCATTGTCGATGGTGGTAACCATCAGTCTGAAATCATCCCTAGTAGGATCAAGGGGAAGTGGACATAATTCATAACTTGTCTGGGTTTTTGTATCAAAGCACTGAACTAACGAGCGAGGGATAATAACTCTTCCAGTCTGATCCCTGCCAAATGTGTGTCCTCCAAACAAGAAAATTGTACTCCCCTGAGATGTGACCCCCATGGATTCTATATGGTGGGGCAATTTCCCAGCTAAGCTCCATGTTCCTATTAGCACATTATATTTCAGAACTGTGTCTGTGGAGTAAATCTCCAGTTGAGATGGATGTGCAAAGGATTCAATAGTATTCCACCCCCCAAGAACAAAAATGTCCTCATCTACAGCTATCATGCCATGAAAGGCTCGTCTCTCTGGTAGCAGACAACAATTAGACCATTTATTACTCAAGCCATCATACTTCACCATTTCCATTGGGGATTCCACACCTCCACACATAAACAAGGTATGGTTATTATAACAGCATATTGCAAAACCACGTCCAGAGCATGGTTTGCCTGCTAGAACTTTGAGTTTTGATCTCTTACATTTTGTTGAAATGCCATAAGTGTCTTTGTAGGGACCATTTACCACAAGAATGTCAAGGACATTGCTGGTACCTCTCTCCTCTGTCCGTGATGATGAAAACCTGTTCTGACATGCAGGCTGTCTTATATAACTTAGGGCTTCTTGTATAAAATATTGACACTCTGGGTTATTTTTAATACATTCTTCATTTCTCAGTTTCTCTAAATGTTCCATACTTGTCAGAGGTAACTTTACAAATTCATAGAGATTTTGGGCAAATTTTGAACGATTCTCTTTGTCAAAATTGATCCACCTCATAACAGAATTAGACACAGTCTCTTCAGACCTTACATTGAGGCTGACTAAATCATTCTGTATGATCTTCAATAAATCCTCATAGTCCAAATGGCAAAATTCCTCTGCTAACACTAAATCTTTGAAAGTGTCTGTAAAAAATCGTAACAAACTTTTTATCAGCCTCTGACAACTGTGTGACTTTGCTAAGGACAGAAATGCAAAACATTTCTCCACAGATATTGCAGCTTTAGAGCACAAGACTTCCTCACATGCATCTTTCAAGTAATCCATCTGTAGAAATGAGGCAATAGGAAGAAGATCTACAGCATTTTCAAGAGTAACAATGTTGTCCCCAAGATACATAACCTGTAGAATCAAGTCCATTTGGTTGGCATCTAAAAATGGAAGAGTGATACTAGTCTGAGAGGCTTCCATCATTCCTGAGGAAAACATGGCATCAAAGTAGGGTGAGAAAGTGCTGAGAACAAGTCTGTGACATGGGAAGACTTTATCTTGAACCACCAACTTAATGTCAGAATACTCATGGGTTTCATAGAAATTCCGTAGTCGCCATAATAGAACCTGTGTGTGCTTTTCTTTAGATGTTACTTCAATTTCCGTCTCCTCCTCTAAATCTTCCATGGTGTTTTTGGCCTAGAAAAAAACAAAAAAACACTTACTTTTAATATCAACAAAATGCATGATAATCCATCCAGCTACATGTATAAGAAAACAAGAATGTAATTAGACCTAATGATATTTGTAGCAAAACTAGACTAAACCTGATGTAATTTTGGCTGTGGTGACTTAACACAGACTTCCAAAGTCATTAATTGATAATTTCTGCAAAAGAATATGATGTATTCATTTGTATGTAAGATGTCACAGAAACCATATGTGATGACAAATGTTGTGATCTGTTTATGTTGAAAATGATGGAAACAGACACAGGGTATAGCTGATATTGGTATTAACACACTAAGTTAGAGGAACAAATTTATAATAGCATGGGGTGGTAGTCTTCTTCCATGTGCTGTGACATCACTGCAATTTATCATAGGCAAAAGATTTGAGATCTCAAGAAAACAAGCAATAACAAAGCTTCAAAAATGAAATCAGGTAATGTTGACTCTGCATATTTTATCAAGTTTTAGACAAAGTAAACCTAAAATTTATTCCAGCTAACTTCAATGAATAAACAAAGAGTACCATGACTTTAATGAATAAACAAAGAATACCATGACTTAATGAATAAACAAAGAGTACCATAACTTAATGAATAAACAAAGAGTACCTTGACTTAATGAATAAACAAACAGTACCATGACTTAATGAATAAACAAAGAGTACCATGACTTTAATGAATAAACAAAGAGTACCATGACTTATTTAATAAACAAAAAAGAGTACCATGACTTTAATGAATAAACAAACAGTACCATGACTTAATGAATAAACAAAGAGTACCATGACTTTAACGAACAAATAAACAGTACCATGACTTAATGAATAAACAAACAGTACCATGACTTAATGAATAAACAAACAGTACCATGACTTTAATGAATAAACAAAGAGTACCATGACTTTAATGAATAAACAAAGAGTACCATGAGTGGCACATTATATGCCCTCCCCGTCTTTAATGGTCTCTATGCAAGCACTTAAAACACTAAACTTAATGTGCAGAAACTGTTCTTTTCTTATTAGATTTACCATGACTGTGACCTCTGACCCTGGGCTCCAGAATCTAAATGTTTCTTTATTACTCTATGTGCAAGGCATCCACAATGTATGGTTAAGGAACCTACTCAGGAACAAAAGTAAAACAGCAAAACCCATTTTTCCTTCAGTCACAATGACCCCAACCATTGACCTTTTTAAACCATAAACCAGCAGGCTTCTTCCATATCTAGGTGCAAGTCCTCCAAAAGCTTTGGTCAAGGTACATTTTCTAAAATATTTTTATTTTAAATACTATTATTCTTCTTTCAGTGAACATGACCTTTTCACCTCCAAATTGAAAGTAAATGGTTGAAAACTGAATTTCTGTGTAGTACCCATTGTACTCTTGTCATTTACAGTAACCATGTCCTTTACCTTTTGACTCCCAAATCATTAGGCTTCTTCCTTACCCCAAGTGTGAGATATCCACAAAGTTTGGTCCAAATCTGTGATGTAGAACTAATGTTATTGAGCACAACCCATTATGCCAGGTGCAGTAAACTTGATTTTTAACCTTTTGACACTAAAACTGATAGCCTTCTTCACTGCTCCAGGCCCAGGCCAGTCATAAGCCTGGGTCCAGGTTTGTGATGCAGAACTAATGTTACTGTATGAAAACCATTTTTATTCTTAATCATAAGTACCTTGGCATTTGACCTTTTGACCCAAAAGTCCTTTGGTTTTTCCTTTCCCCAAGCGCAAGCCATCCACAAATTTGTGACTGCTGTATTTTGTCCCATAAAATGCATTATAAGATTTATTTAATTTATTTTATGGGCTTTATTTCAAATAGTTTTAAACTTAGCAAGAGTTATAATTTATATAAGAATATGGGCTCAGGCACTCTTACTTACCAAGATGAATGGCCCTAGCTTTTAAGAAAAGATTTATGTGAGAATGAAGCCAGTTTTATTCTACATGGTTGATATTAACTAGAAATACAATATATGTGAGAGTTTAAAAATAATCTTTATTTCAGAATAGAATTTTTCATTTCTTGTAAAACTGTACTAAAATGATATCAACTTGTTTTTAAACAATTTTTATTTACAATTAGGCCTTTATGGGTGGTAGGCAACACAAATTAATGAGGGTAAATGTATTTTTGGGGGGAACTAATTTTAAGTAGGTGACACCATCTATTATTACACTGTTATCTCTTTTTGTCTGGGTGCTAGTCCCCAGTCTAAGGTGAAAATGGAGTGTAGACAAACACAGTTCACTCGCAATATTGCCATTTGTTGACTTAGTCCAAGTCTCAAGAACATGAGAGTGGGAAGGGAGGATGGAATCCAGTATTAATAGCAGGCAAGTATTAACTAATTACAATTACTTTTACCCATGCAAAACTACATTTTAATAGCAGTAATACAGTACCTATTAGTTGTTCTTGTTGTTGTAGGGCTTAATGCCATTTTTCCGCACATGATAGGCTATACATGGCGGCCAGTATTAATGGTGGAGGAAGAACCTGGAAAAATCCCGGAAAGAACCACTGACCCACGAGAAGCTACTGGCAAGTTTTCTCACATATCTACATTGGCCGAATCCGAGACTCAAACCCATGCAGACAGAGGTGAGATGGCAGTGATCTGTAATGGAGAGCGCTTTAGACCACTCGGCCACTCTGGGCCCTCCTACTATTAGTACATTGCTGAAATTTGACAACTACGAGGGAGGCTAATGGACTCCAAATATGGCTCTCATGCAAAACTTGCCATCTCTTCACAGCAGCATGCAACTGCACACTGGAAGATGACTTAACAACTTATTGAACTGACACATTGGAAGATGACTTGTTGACAACTTACTAAACTGACACACTGGAAGATGACTTGTTGACATCTTATTGAACTGACACATTGGAGGATGACTCAATAACTTATTTAACTGACATATTGGAAGATAACTTGTTGACAATTGATTGAACTGACACAACTTGTTGGCAACTGATGGAACTGACACAATGGATGACGACTTGTTGACAACTAACTGAATGGACACATTGGAAGATGACTTGCTGACAACTTGCTGAACTGACACACTGGGTATAATACAGAATGTGGTGAAAGTGGAATGCAGATTCCAAATGGCAGCTTTCATAATATCATCCAGAGTGGAATGATTAAGAAAGGGCAAAGATGTACCAATAGCCCAAACCTCAAGAGCTTTGATTCTCACAAAAGAAAGATCTCTCTCAGTGAGTGATTGGCTATTTTGATAATCAAACTAATCCACCTAGATGTGGTTGCTACTGAAGTATCAGAAGTACTTATGAAATGAATAAAGATACGTTTCCAAATGTAAACTTTCCATTCTGATTAGCTAAATAGAAATACAAAGCCCTGACTGGACAAAGAAGTGTATATTGATCATCCCTAGCACTGATGTGATTGAGACAATAGATTTTGATAGGTTTAGGAGCTACATGTAAAAAATATAGGTCATTCATAGTATGAAAGCTGGCTTGGTACAGAAGAGACTGAGACCAGACATTTTGATTGGTTTGGGAAATTGGCAACTGAAGCAAAATTCTTTGCCCAAGGACACACCATGGTAGCCCACCCTGGCTGACCCAATGGAAGGATTTGAACCCACACCCATTCAGTCACGAGTCCAGCATGCTAACCACTAAGATGCCAACTAATCTCAGTGCTATTGAAATGAAAGGAGCCCTCTTTGAATAATAGACATGAATTCATGTTCCAGGCCAATGAAAGCTAAAGGAAGAAGGAAAACAACCTTTATCGGGAGACTCCCAAAACAACCCTCACTCAAAACTTTAAAAAATGTATAGATAACAGGCAAAGAACACAGAAAAGGCCCCCACCTAGGCATTACAGAGCAAGAAACTCATTATCTTAAAATATCTATTATGCTCTGAGACATGATAGTCAGACCCAATCCACAAATAACTTATTAGAAAGGACTGCTCTATAGCCCTCAATGGTGAAAACAATCCTTTTCTTCAAAGAGAAAGAGAAGGAAATCTGCAGCTGCAAAAAGGGAGGCAGATCAGCTCATTGTACTGCCTAGTGCACCAACCAGAAGACTCTCCACCTGGCATCATAAACCATGGAGGTCAACTGCCTTATAGCCCAAGTAATGCAGTCTGCAATCCTGTCTGAAAACTGATCATGGTTGGTGGATATTTTGATATGAGCCAGACAGGAAGGTGATGAATCTGTGGATTGTTGTGAAGAAGAGATTCTTTGTGTTGTGACAGGAGATCCCCCTCACTGGAAACTTCCTGGGCATGTGCACCGACAGGTCAAGGAGTTCACTGAACAACTGACACCACTGTTTGTGTGTGTGTGGTGGTGGGTGCTATAAAGATGAGCTGTGATGATGAGATCCAAACTACATGAAGATTTATTCTGAATGGTGGTAAGGAAAAGGCCTCAGACTGAAGGCATCCACCACACTGATCTGACACTGGAAAGACATAAAGCGGCAGTATGTAATTTAGTCTCATTACAAACAAATAACCACTGGCCTCATCAACAGTTGAAAAGACACTCTGTTATCGATTTAGTGCAGAGACCATTCTGTAAAAACTGCACATCCTTATCTGAACAGTCTGTTCCCTAAACTAGTCTTCTTACATAGAATATGGCAGACTCCAATAGGAACACCCTCCAAAGCAGTGAAGAAGGTTATTGACTTTCAAAAAATGACAAGGGACACGAGTGCCCCCTTCCTTCTAAGGTGTGCCATGAACAATATGTCTGTAATGACCATAATGCAACTGTGTCTTACCAGGACAACACATCTCTGCAGACTTAGAAAGATATTTCTAGGTTGCTGATAAGTAGGGAAGAGTCCTGCCTAGTTCAAAACTTTAAGGGCTGCATCCTTATACCTTTAATGAGTACTCCATCCCAATCACTACACAGAATGTAGTGAGGTTCTAAGGGGTGAATCAGAACTCTTACCAGAAACCAGTTCAGCTGAAATGGTGGCAAAATTTGATTCCATGCTGAAGTAAAAAGGGGGTCTTTGTAAGGTCTCCAGTTTGCTAACAACAGAATCAACTAGAGGCCTGATATGGAATCTTCCTTGGGGAACTAGATCTGATGCAATATCCAGTATCCCCAATGAGAAAAAGAGGAAGCAGATTGAGCAGATGATTAAGTCCTCTTGAACATCCTTGTTGTGAGGGAAAGTTTCAGTGTGTACATGTACAGAAACACAAACCATCCCTTGCTTTGTGAGGAAATTCAAGTTGTTGTGAGGGAAAGTTTCAGTGTGTACATGTACAGAAACACAAACCATCCCTTGCTTTGTGAGGAAATTCAAGTTGTTGTGAGGGAAAGTTTCAGTGTGTACATGTACAGAAACACAAACCATCCCTTGCTTTGTGAGGAAATTCAAGTTGTTGTGAGGGAAAGTTTCAGTGTGTACATGTACAGAAACACAAACCATCCCTTGCTTTGTGAGGAAATTCATCCCTCCTGAACATCCTTGTTGTGAGGGAGAGTATCTACATGGACATGTAAAGAAACAAAACCATCCCTTGCTTTGTGATGAAACTCATCCCAATATTTGTAAGTCTGAAAAGGAATCAAGCTAATAAAGCTTATGAAGAAAATAAAGTTTAAAAGTCCACAAAATTAAACTTTGCATGAATAAAATCCAGAAATAAAGTCACAGTCACAGTCACCTAATCAGACCTTTTGACCAAGCAATGTATCAAAATATCCAACTTGGTCTGGGTTGACTAAACAATTTTACAAGTCAAAACTCAAACACTTGAAATAATTTGTAAAAATAAGAAAAAGAAAAATAAGGTTAGTCAATAAAACAGTCACATTTTTAGACCATTCCAGTTATCTCAATATCCAATTCCATGTCATAGAGCTCAAAAACTCTCAAGTCAACTTATTTAAAAAGTAACTTTACAAGGTCTTTGTCTAAGTTCAAAAATAAGTACAAAGTAGACAGATTGTTATACCAAAAACCTATGTGATTATTATATAAATGGAAAAACTTAACCTAAGCTAGTAAAGTGTGAAATTTAGATCACAGTGACCTGCTTTTTCAGATGTGTTACTAATGGAGATGTATACAATCATCTGGCTTCATGATTATAGCATTTACAGTTAAAACACAAAGTTGAACATAAGTCCGTGATCACAATGACTTAATTTAATGATGAGAGTGTGATACTCATATAGATACATCCCTCACCAAGCTTCATGATTCTAGGTATAAGGGTAATATGATGACTATCGTCTTAAAATGATTAACAGAAATGGCAAAAAAGTTCTGTAAAATTCAACAAATAATTTATTTCCCAAAATACAAACTGAAAATTTAAAAAGTATTGCGAATTAAATCCCAAATGGCCCAAAAAGTTCTATCACCAGTCCTAATGAATAATGTGGTAATTAAATTCCAGTGGTATTCCAATTAAATTTTCCAATACTGAAGGTGTTGATGTACCTTTAGTCTCAAATATGCTAATGTGCCAGTAGTCTGGATTATGGCAATGTGCTAAGAGTCTTTTGATGAATCACAATAATATAATCCAAGATGTCCTTGTTTGAATTCACCATAATTCCAAGTTAATGTCTCTGTCCAAGAATATTATTGAACAGCACTTTGTATTTCTGGTGAATAATATTTTGAAGAAATAGCTCCACCCAAATCAAATACTGAACACAACAATAAGAAGGATTCTGCTAAAGATGTTAAAGCAAGAATTAATAATTTTTCAAGTGAACAAGATTAAACAAAAAAACGAAGAAACAAAAGAAGAGCCCGATGTAGGTAGAAGTTCATTTCTAGAAAATTCTAAGTAGTAAACAGATAAAATCTGTTACTAAAATTATAATAAAGAATCTGGTCAACTAAACATCAGGTCTAACTGGTTGTTTCTATGGGGAATACCAATTTCCTAGACCCAGACCCAAACAAACATGATCCTAATTTATAGCCCACACTCCTAGGGAAATATTAACTATGTATTATTTGCTTACAAAATAAAAACATCAGTGTCTCTTGTCAGGTACAAAGTGAACTTGATTTTGGACAAGGTCAAGTCCAAAATACAATTATACATAATATATAAACAAAGAGAAAACAAACTAACAAATACAAATTAAATATACATAACAGTAGGGATACAAGGTACTAAATAAACCCTACATGGTCATAAGCTAAACTGCAAAAACTTAACCTAGACCAGTGAAATGTTGGTCACAGTGACCTTCTCTTTTCTTGTAATGTTGTTGTACTTATCAAGATGCATAAAAACCATCTAGCTTGATGATACTAGCATGAACAGAGCTTTAAAAATAAATTCCAAACACAAAATGTAACCATAAAGTTAAGCATAAAATATGGGTCCCAGTGACTTACTTTTGTGATGAAGGTATAGTACTCAGCAAAAAGCATCTGCTCACTAAGATTCATGATACGAAGCATAACAGTATACAAAACTTCTAAGCTAACCAAAAAACCAAGCAAATAACATTTAAAAAATGATCTTATATCTATAAGATTAGCCACATTAGCTCCAGGGACTGAGGGAAGATGGTATGAAACCAACTTCAAACTGCTGTGTAGGACCTAGGAAGAAAGACTGCTTGAGATGCATTTAGGCTGTACATAAGTATATGCTTTTATATGCTCTTTTGTCAATGCTGATGCTGAGGATATTATAACTCTCCCAAACTTTTTAGAGGCATGCTGAAAAAGGAAATATAAAAATAAACATAAAAACTAGAATTCTGTGTATGCAAACATGTATCCCTGTGCTTCAGCATTTTTATCTTCATCCCAAAGCCTAAGCCTCTTGAGTTGGTCCATGAAAGTCCCAAGCCAAGGGCAAATGTTAGCTGGGAATAGGCATTTGCCTTTTTGAGCTCAGTCATCTTTGCTAACCAAGGTTCTGATGTGATAACCCTGTGTACACTTTTGCATATCGAGCAGATATTTCTGTGCTTTGGGTCTGTGAATTTGACTGGATGCAGCGGCAAGCCACCACATCAATCAAAATTAAGTTGTTAACAAATTTGAACACTGTTCCTACATCAGCACACAACTTGAATGGACTGATAAAAAAGCAATTGTCCAGTGCCTGTCCATGTGTGCACAAATACCTTTCATTCAAATACACCTGTAATGACTTCCCTCTAGTACACAGTCATACTTTTGATGTTAAACTTCCAAAGTAACCTTAATAGGTCAATTGCCACCACCATTTTTGGCCAATGTAAAATGCACCATGCTATTGGTAAGTTGGCATTACATACTAAGGGAGGCAACTCATGAAATCCAATAAATGTCGCTAGGACAAAGCACCAATATATCTGTTCAATTTGCCAAGGTGAAGACAGGATTATAGCTGCATGTATCAATTTGTCTTTACATGCCCAGTAAACAAATCTATGGTAATAGGGTGATCCCAACAGTTTACATTTTATGACCCAGGGACTAAGTCCCTGGAGTAGGGAAATACCCTAAGGAAATGCCCATAATGCTTAAGTTATGACTGTTTGAATCTGCATGATATATACACTGACAGTCAGACAGGTGATGGCCATCAGAACTGCGTGTCCAATATGCTGCATGTGTGCCTGTAAATCACATGACACTCACAATTTTGCCAGCTACTGTATTGGTCAATGGTCAAAAGGTACTGGCATGTGTTTGGATTTGAATGACATATAGTGACAAGTTAACTGTAATCTATATTGTTCAGTTACCTGATGAATGTGATCTTCTTTGTGTACAAGAGCACTATTATATTACATTGTCAATTAACATTTCATAATATCCATTTCATTCTTGCTTTCATTATGGAAAGCCAAAGCCATATTACACCAAGAACCACACGGCTATGCTGAGTTATTACATACTTAAATTACGAATATTTAATCTGTATTGTGTTCTTGACCTTTGTCTCTGATGAGGGTAGAGATTTTGCCTACCTGACTTTTGTAACTTCTGTAACAGAATAAATCCATAATATGGTCTCAATCAGCTTGACTTGTGGTCTGATTCAGCCTGCAAGTTGGTCTTAATCAGCCACAGTTCTAATCAGCCTTAGACCAACAAGTAGTTCTCCACCTTTTTTTTTGACAATCCTTATAGCAGAGACCAATACTGCTTGGCACTATTTGGTATGGAGTTTTCCACACAAATATTGTTGGACTATTAGCAGATAGCTAGTAATTAATAAATTTATTTCAACTGACCTTTGTAGGCAGATGGTAAGTAAAATTCCTCTTCTTTGGGACAGAGCAGTGATTAAGTTGTGCCATTATTCTTACCTTGGGGAGACACTGCCTTCCACACAAGCATCAGCAATTTAAAAAAGGTCCATAACCAATGAATGCACAAAAGTCCGAGTTTCCTCTTACCCTTACCACCCCGTTATTGACATTTGGACATTATACAGGGGTGTAGTGTCAGAGTCAATTGCCTATTTTATAGTTGGAATTAGCCACCACCACATGGTAGCAACATAAGGTAGCCACTAACCAGAGGACCTAATGTTGCATCAAGTCATACCTTTGTGAAACTGATAGGAAAATGATCTGTCTTCTAAGAAATTGCGAGTATTATACTCATTATGTCTTTAATCCACTGACAGATGAGATGAGAAGACAGTGTTGATAAAGTCTGACCTGGTACACACCATTTGCACTGCTAGTTATATCACTACACAAATCTTGCAACCTACAAGTTTGACATCAGAACTCCAATATTCACATGATATCAACAATAAACCCTTTCCGGTGCTGTTGTACAATCAATTGAAAATATTAAATGAAAGTCACAGTTGTTTGTAAAAGAATGAGATGCCACATAATTCTCAACACATATATTCAGGGAACAGCTATCAGAGACCTGTCACTGTCACAGCAACTTGGAGAAAGTAAGATTCATGAATAATAGAGCATGTGTCAACAATGAGTTTAGTTGTATCACATGAATGACATGTGACCTCTGCTTGATGAATCCTGCTTTGTCAAGGTTGATGCAACAGCAACAGGTTTCTGTTATTGTTCTTGGAATAAATATTCAAACCTTTTTACTGGCAATTGACTCTCACCCTACACCCCAACATAAATGTCCAATATCAATAACTGAGTGGAAAGGGTCTGAAGAAACCTGGAAGGATTTAATGCTATGGATCAAAAAAAGCAGGATTTTACTTAACATCTGCATACAAAGGTCAGTCCAAATAAATGAATTAATTACTAGCGAGCTGACATAGTCTGACACTATCTGAGTGAAAAAGTCCATACCAAATATTGCAAACCAATGTTAGTCTCTGCTACCAGTAATGTAAAAAAACAGGGGAGAACTACTTGTTGGTCTAAATCATCTATAGTATTCTCACACCATCCTGTTTGTTTGAACCCCATTACCAATTTAAAATCAGAAGGCATCTTGGATATAAAAAATATACACAAAGCTTAGTAATTTGTTTACTGAATAATAATTTCTAACCCGATTGCTGCACCAGCTGGGTCACAGACACTGTCAACTATGTTGGCATTTTGAATCATATGGAGGTTTCTTTAGCAACATGGTCACCATATTTGCTTGGGCCAGTCTATGTTTTCAAGCAACAGATGTGATGTAGTTCACCGTCTTTGAAAATTTAAATAATTCTGTAAATTCTGATTTACAACTCTTTGAACGCATGTATACAAGTGTTACTCTTATTTAATTGTTCAATTTGTGTTAGAAATATTGTCAGTAGATGTTATAAAATATTGGACGCCAACATTACACTAAGGTATTCTAGAAACCAGAAATGGACAGTAGCTGTCTGACTGCTTGCTACGTTATTGGACTTTATTACGAACCCTTTGGCAACAATCTGGTTAAAAATTATTGAATTAAATGACTACAAATTCTGTGCACTTTTTATACCCTTTGTGCTTTTCATTTTTAGAATCAGTAAGGGGATACAAACAAACGGGAGGGTCTGCAAATACTACTCAGTAGAGTATACTCCAATGCTCTATTATCGCTGGATCTATATTATCTCGGCAAATGGGATTTTCTGATTAATTTTAGACATGTGCCTTCTAGCGGCTGTTTACTGATGTAAAGCTGTAGCCAGTAAGGACGCAAATATCTTACAGCACAATCTCTTCTAAAATGTCAACATTTTGTGTATGTTCACAATGAAAAGTTACAAATATTAAAACGAGAGCACGAAACCAATCTTGCCATTTTAGTGGAGGCTGACATTTTGAATGTTGAGTGTTGGGACAGTTCTTATTGTTGGTATTCTTCAGGTACCTCCGCTATTTTGCAAGCACCTTTACTAATTGCTCCTGACAGGATATACAATTCAATTTTCTGCAAGTTTTTTAATGTCTTTACAGTTATAACCCCATTCGATTTCTTCTTACATATAGTTCTGTATCATTTTTCAAATTGTTTTAATTTCTGTCTAACCATTACTTGAATAGGACAAAATCCCCTCAGGTTTGTCCTGAAGGACAAAATCACCCAGCAAAATTAAAGAGAGAACATAATCTTATCCCCCCAGTCTAACTTTTAGAACTTTTTAAACCGTCACAAATATATTGACCTATTTTGAAACGGAATAGGCTGAAAAGATATCACATATCATCAACATGTCTCATATTTAATTTAATTATGAAATTTCATGTTTGTCCAATAAAATTATGGCTTGGCTTGTAAGTAGCAGCAGTAGAGCTGAACAGACCACTTGGCTGAAACCTTATTTATAAAAAATAAAGGTTCCTACAGAGGCTGAAAGAAAAGGTCAATAACATAAACCGAACCTCTTAACTTTTATTATTACCATATAGTTTGAAAAACGGATAATAAATCGTTTGGGTTAGCTCATTTCCGTTACTTTTTGTTGACGTATTTTTTTTCAGATTTTTATGAGATTTCGTTTATTCGCGGGTTACTCAATTTTTTGTCGTTCAGCTGTACTGCTGCTATGAATTAAACAGCTATTATAGATATTATCAATAATGAGTATTGGAGAACCACACTCAGCTAAATTAACTCGAGAGCGACTAGAGGCAATTAAAAAATATCTACCTGTTCATGATTCTGTTAAGCAACAACTACAATCGCGTCAGGAGTCTCAGGTGGAATTTACAGAAGGTACAGAAAAATTATTTAAACCGATTGTCGAACCAACGAAGAAAATTGTTGCAGCAACTGAGGCAACACAACGAGCTCTTGCAACATTACCTGCTGATATTGCTGGTCGTATTCAAGCTGCTCAGCCTGAAGGGCTGAAGCACCAGCCCCTAAACCAAAATTAGTTGAATTGATAGATAAATTTGATGAAGTAACTATTAAAACAATTAACAATATTGAAAACCTACAGGAATTGGCTGAATTTGCTATGAATAATTATAGTCAAAGAGATAAATTAATGAAACCTGAATACGCTAAATATATTAAAGACATTAATCAATGGCAAAAATATTTATATCGCATATACATGAATGTTCAACAAGCTAGAAAAGCTGATCCATCATATCAGGTTTATAATAATGAAATTAAAAAATTAAATCAATTAAGAAAACAAGAAGAAGAAGAAATGGAAAGAAAAAAACGTAAAAGGCAACAATCTCCAGAACCATTTGAGCGATCACTTCGTGATTATCCACAACCACAAAAAACACCACAATCAAAATTTAAATTAATATCACCACAACCACAACAACAAAGACGAGAAAAACAACAACAACAACAAGAAATACAACAATTACGAGAACAACGAAAAACACCAAAAACATTTGAACAATCACTTCGTGATTATCAAGAATCACCAAAAACACCACCGAAACCAAGTAAAAAAGCACCACCGAAACCAAGTAAGGAAGAAGAAGGAAAAGAATTTCAAGACGATCCTGGCGCAACTGGAAGTGGTCTAGGAAGTGGTTTTATTACCTGCCCCAATAATGTTCTTGCTGATGTCGATCGATTAGAAATCCTCATTGGAGGAAAACGAGCTGGTAATAATTCCCCAGAAATCATTAATGAAGTAGCTGATATTTGTAAACGATTATTTACAGGCGGTATCATGGATATTGATGTATATCGGTCCCTCATTAATGAAATTAGTGACGATGTCACTTATGATTATTATAGTGATTAAGTATGTAATTAGTGATAAAGTCACTTAATAATAATATGATCATACACAATACTCGTGGACCTACCATGGTCAGGGTAATAAATTCTCGATTACCAGTATACAAAACGACCTACGGAGATGGACTAGGTGATGTTATTCAGGGTCTGTTTAGAAGAATAGCCCCCAAAGCAATACCGATTGCAAAGCAGCTAGGAATGAAAGCTATTGATGTTGTTCGTGAAAAAGGTATAAGCGCTGTTGGTAATTTTGCTAGCAAAGCATTCTCAGCA